>JABCKQ010009030.1:0-10233 GCA_018857305.1 Termitomyces sp. T159_Od127 | reverse complement strand
GATTCAAAGTGTATTAGACTGTATACTGATAATATAGTAAAAGCTAGTTACGTGGCAGAGGAAAATCCAAAAAAAAAAACAAGTCTAAGGATTCTAATGGCCAGGTTGGCAAAATTTACTGAGGCAGAACTATGGGGAAAAATCACATGCTGTGATGTTGAGCAGTTGGCCCAGAATAGGCAAAGTGAAAAAGAGGGTTTCCTAAACTGATAAGTCCCCTGACATCCTCCTTGCCAATCCACCTCATTCACCTGTCTAGAATATCACTCTCCTTGCCAATCCACCTCCTTTATCTGCTGAGAGTATCAAAGAACCAAAAAATTACATTGTCACCACATGCTCCACCTCTTCCATCTAATTGTGTGTTACTCTGTAGAACTTCTTTAACTCTATACTAGTGCTCTTTTTCAGCCCAAGTTCAACAGACCTCTGCGACAGGGCTCTGCAGTGGCAGCCTCAATGCCAAACCTGTACTGACAAAGACATTCATAACCTGCAACAACCTAGCCAGACCATCTGGGGTATGTATTCATCATTCATCATGATATTACTCTTTCTTCTTGAATGGAATACTACTATGCAACTATGAAAGCTATGTACAGTACTCTTTTTCAATGAATATTCAATCTTTTTTTTTTTTTTTTTTGGAGTAGCGTTTGGTGTAGCAAGTTGGCCGACGCCATAGTCGTCTCCCCCCCACCCACGTTGCTGGTCACTTGGGATCTAAACCAAGCTTGATATTAATTTCAGCTATAGATTCCACAAGGAAATGCTTTTCTGCACTACGTGTGGGGCTATAGGCCCTGATTTGGTAATTATCCAATCCCTCCCCTTGAGTTCGGCCCACTACCCACTAAAACCCCGCATCTTACCTCTTCTTGAGGCTGGGAGAGTTCCTCCTCCAGGCTGGTCTTTGCCCAAGTTTTGTGTACTGTTAATTTGTCGAGTGACTTTTTCCCCCATTTAGGATCGGCCATTTTTTTATCTAGGAGTGCCCTCCGTTTCATGGTGGATGCCCACCTGGTTCTGATCTCTTCCTCAGAGTGGGGTATATCTTGTCTTTGGATCACTCTTTCGCATTGTAGTACCCATATCAGGTATGCAGATTCAATCACTAGGATTCGGTACAATCTTGACGTCCCTTCTGCAGCCCTCCAGTTCGTTCCCTTAATTTTTACCAGAGCGCTACCTAGTATGGAGTTAATATTCTGAAATGTCAGTGTCTTCCCAGTTTTCCTTTTCCACAGGTCACTAGCTAGGTTCCATATTATTTCCTGTCCTTTCCCATCATGTGAGCATACACCTCTATCTTTCATTTCCTGTGACATGGAGGGGCAGTTCCAGTACCTCCCTACTCTGTATGCATCATGCAGGCATTTCCACATGAAGACTCTTATTGTCGTTGAGAAGTCTTTATTTGCAGTGGCTTTCCATACCTGTGTTTCCGTGACTGAAAGGTCACACATGTATTTGACGCTTCTTTGGACCCCCTTGATCCGCTTCACCGTGCCTCGCCTGAGCGGCGTGTATGTATTATCCTTAATTGTCTTATAGGCTAATGATTGTGACATTTTTGATAGTTTTGCTCCGGTGATATGCAATTCTGGTGGGATCGGCAGGAGGGTCATTATGTGGCTGTTGCTCAGTGCTTTTGTTGCGAGGGCCATTGATTTTGTTTCTGTTGCGCTCTGGTTTTCGTCCGTCACGTCAATAATGTCTATTGAGTTTACTTCCATTCTCAGTCGTCCAAGGAGTGTTCTGATGAGCCCCGCATCCTTGATACCATAAAAGCCTTTGTCTTCTAGACCCTCTAGGTCCTCCGTGAGTAAAGTTGTGGTTCTTTTCGATCTTAATCTGATTCTCAATGGTGCTTTGTGGTTTTTCATCATTGTTGCTAAGATCAACGCTAATAAGGTAGAGCTTTGTTTCGTATTTTCAGTAATGTTCTGCTATTTTGCTCCTCTGTTCAGCCTCTCTGCCCCCTTCAAGGTAACTCCTGCACCCATTTCTCTCCCATTTCTTCTTGACCGGGCTGTCTCAGGTGTTCCTGCTACAAAGATGGATTGCTGGGGCTCTCTTTCCCTTGTTATTTCTGTGTGGTAAAGTGCCCTATTTTCCGGTCCTGATGTAAAAATCCTGAAGATGTCTGCTATATCTCCTTTTGTAACTAGATTTAGGTTGAGTTTTTTTCCTTGGTTTTCAGGATTTTCATTTTCTACAGTATTGTTTTGTCCAATATCATTCGGGGATTGTCTTGAGTCCCATTTGTCTGGGAGCATGTTAAGCAAGTCCCTGGATCTTGTAACACATAGGTTTGGGTATAAGCAGCCTGTTTTGTTTTCAATTATCATACAACCACTGCATTCGCATTCTGAGGAGTCTATGTGAGCAGAGCTATTTAGGGCTATGGCCAGCTTCTCTGCATCCCCAACCAGGCGGACTTTGTGTTTAGTTTTTAGGCATTCTGCTACCTTTCCTGTGTTCATTCTTCTGATTCTCTTGTCAGCGGCATGGTGGTACCATAGTGGCATACTTCTTAGTATCTCTTTGTTGAATGCTATCCCCTCTGGTCTTACGCCAAAGTCTTTGGCCATCTTCATTAGTTCCAGGGTGTCCGGGCACTTGTTCTCAATTCTTTTTGAGCGTACGCTCCATGATTGTAGCAGTGGGTTTATCTTTACTCTAGTGTCTACATTTCTATCCGACTTAGGGGAGCTTTTGCTCAGTAGTACATCTGCTATCTTCGCCCATAACGGATGGCTTGGGCTCAGGTTGAGGTACGCCTTCAACCACATAATGTTAATGGCTTTATTCCGTGTTGTTATATCTACCAAGGATATACCTCCTTCATTTTTCCTTTTGTACATTGTCTGCGCATTCACTTGCGGGGCTTTCCCTTTCCATATGAAGTTATTTGTTCACTTAACTAACTTCTTTTCTATATGACTCGGCATACCTTGTACTTGGGTTAAGTATTGTGTCATCCCGGCTATCACCATCTGGGCTATGAGCTTCCTCCCTTCCATTGTTGGGTTGCTCTTCTCCCATCGCGCTAGGTTCTTGTCAATTTTCTCTATTGTGGTTGTCCATGGGGTGTATCTCTCCGACTTGTTTCCGAACCAAGCACCAAGTATTCTTGTTGTTTCTCCATCTTTGGTGATCTGAATCGTTTCTAGTATTCTGCGGTGAGAGACTTTTACTCTCCTTTCCTCTATTAATCTCTTTTTGAAGTCATCGCTCCCTAGTGGTATTATTACGGTCTTCAATGTATTGAATTTTGCACCTGCAGCGATACACCATCTCTGTTAGCTTATTTATGTCATCATCCTCGCTAAGGAATGTTGTTGTGTCATCCGCAAAGAGTGTGGCAATCAGCTTTTTGTGGTGGCCTGGTATGTTAAAGCCCTTCAATTCGATTTATGCAGCGATGCCACCAGTGGCTCGATTGTGAGGTTGAATAGTAGGCATGACAGGGGGTCGCCCTGTCTAACTCCTCTAGTGATCTTCCACAGTGCGCTCAGGTGACCGTTAATCATGATTCTTGTCTCCGCTGATGCATACAGGGCTTTTATTGTGTTTGTGAACGTATCTGGGAGACCAAATCTTTGTAAAGTCCTCCATAGGTAGTCGTGTTCTATTTTATCATAGGCTTTCTCTTGGTCCAGAGCAACGATCATACCATTTTGTTCTTCCGCTTCTGCATAGTGGATCATGAGTCTTATTAGTTTTGTCTGGTCAGTGATGCTTCTCTCTGGAATGAAGCCTGCTTGACTTGGGTGAATGAGGTCTGTAATGGTCTTAGCAAGACATGTCACTAGGGATTTTGTAAATAGTTTGTAGTCCGTGTTTAGGCAAGTTATTGGACGATAATTTGCTATATCTGATTTGTTGTTCTTTTTGTATAATGGGCACATCCACCCTTCAGCAAAGTTTGACTCTCTATTTATTCCATGTATTTGAATGTCTATACACACCGTTTCAAGTAGACTAATAATGTCGAAAGTGGGTAACTTCATTTCCCTTCCTTGGTTTCATTTTGTATCCGTGCTGAATTGTTCATTCATGGATTTCCAGAATTCATATGGCAGTCCATCGACCCCCGGTGCAGAGCTGTTATTTGATTCTTTCAGTGCTTCCTTCAGTTCTTTAGTTGACATCAGTTCCCCCAAGTCCTCACTTTGTTTCCTGGACGTTCATTTTTCAATCTTGTCTAGTACTTTGGTAATCATCTCTTCCCGGAGTTCCCCTGAGACGTTACTATTTTGTTTTTGTAGGTCATTATGATAGTTCCTTGCAATCTCAGCCATCTTTGCTGAGTGGGTTTTGTATCCCCCTGTGGGAGTTGTGCCCAAAACCTTTTTTAGGGCGTAGATCATGTCTCTTAGCCGTGCTTCCCTATTTGATCGGGTCCAGTATTTGCACATGGTCTCTCCTTCAATCCTATTTTTTATCGCAATCTTTTCCCTTTTATCTAAGTGGTTTTTCTTTTCCCAGGCTTCCATTTGTTTGTTCAATTTTGCTGTCTCAGCCTGTCTCATGTGTTTGTCAAGCCATTGATTATTTTGTATGCTTTTAAGTGTTTCTTTGAGGTGCTGCTTGATGCGGTTGTATTTTGGTACTATTTCCTTATCTCTTAGTCTTGCTGTCAACAGGATTTCTTCTTTCCAGCTGTTGTAGATTTTTTGT
This sequence comes from Termitomyces sp. T159_Od127, assembly GCA_018857305.1. Classification (NCBI taxonomy): domain Eukaryota; kingdom Fungi; phylum Basidiomycota; class Agaricomycetes; order Agaricales; family Lyophyllaceae; genus Termitomyces; species Termitomyces sp. T159_Od127. Next base: position 5,547 of record JABCKQ010009030.1, on the reverse strand, counting down.
GGGTTCTTGTTTTCGTTTCTGTTGTGTTCTAAGTGTCTTATCTCCTCCAAGGCCTTTCTGCCTGCTTCTATTACAGTGTTACGGAATTTCTTATCTTTAAGCACATGCGTTTTTAGTACCCACCTTCCTCTGCCTATCAAGGGCGCTTCTTTGTGTGCTACTTGTACTGATATCATTGAGTGGTCTGTTCCAGGTATACCTGATGCTTCAATTTTCCACTCTCTCGAAGTGTCTAGTAGGTTTTTGGTCATATATATTCTGTCTAGTCTAGACATCGTGAGTGTTGAATCTTGTGTGAAGGTATATGCCCTCTTTTCTGGGTATGTCTTCCTCCATCCATCAACCATTTTCAATGTCAGTTTGAGATTATCCAGCGCTTCAATTGCTTTGGTTGGGTCACTTCTCGCTGGGAGGCGGTCAATTTTGTCCTCCACTACATTGAAGTCTCCTGCAAGTATGTCAATCTTGGTTGTTGGGGCGTTTCTCAGGTATGCTCTGATTGTATCCCAGAAGTCTTTATTTTTGTCATTCCCATTGTTTGACATATTTGGAGCGTATATCGCCATTATAGACAGGTGTTCTCCTTTGTGCCAGTTAATCTCCACTAGGATGGCTCTGCCTGGTACTATCTCAGTCATGTGTGTGTTTTCTGTGGTTATCATGTCCTTGTTGAGCACTACTGCCACCCCGAACTTTCCGGTCGGGTTGGTTTGGTCTTCCAAGTGGATGATTTTTAGCCTTTTGCCAAAAAGGTTCTCTAGGTTGTCCTTTCATGAGGTGTTCAAGTGTGTCTCTTGCACCAATAATACCTCTATCTTCTTGTCTCTCATTAGTTGGTTAACATGATTCCATTTCGTTTCACTTGGAGGTGAGCCAGCATTTTGGTATCCTCTTATATTCAGTGATGCAATTCTGATCGCAGCCTTAGTATTTTTTCTGGAGTTTGACTGTCTCTGGTGTGTCGATGTAACCGTTTCGGCAGAGTCATTTTGGTATGTGGCATATTGCGTCACTTCTCCTGATTCTCTGGTGTTCTCCACTTCCTCGCTATTGAGCTGTGTCAGGTCAAGGGACTGTAAGTGGGTCCCAGTACTACTGTAAGGGGGGTTAACCTGAGATTCTCCTGTCAGGTTCCGCTGACCACGAGGGCTCAGTCTACTGGGCGAACACCTTACATGCTGATCACCATGTATACAAACACAGAGCACTGGGAGGAGCACAAGGTGTAGGAGACCAAAATGGGGCGGGGGTGGTGTGTGGGGGAGTGCCAGTAGCACTGGCAAGTGAGACGAGTGCCAGGGAGGGTGGAGGACAAGTGCCAGGGGTTGGCACGAGTCCTGGGGGTGCAAGAGGATGAGATGAGCGAGCGCCAGTGGGCGAGCGAGTCCTGGGGATCAAGAGATAGTCAGGCGCGAGGACTTAGCGAGTCCCAGGGATGGAAACAGAACCGGGGAAGTTGGATGACCAAAAGGGGAAAGAGTCAAGATAAGATGATAGGAGATGGGAACAATTAAGTCGAAGAGAGGAGCCGGGAACGGAGAGTCAAGAGAACTTAGAGTGGAAAAGAGAAAGGAGAACAACAAGAATAGATTGGAAGTACAAGACAAGTGGAGACGAGGCAGATAGACGAAACAAGACAAGTACGACGAGGAAAGAAGCAAGTAAAAGTAATGAGACCAGGATGCACGAGAAACAAAACAGAGACAAAAACACACAAACAATACAAGGCTATGGTAATATCAAGACTAAAGTACTACTTACTACTCTATGACTTATATACTACGCAGTATGTAGGGCCCTGGGCTCAGGCCCAGGTTTCAGTGGTGGGTCGCAGCGCTGGGGCTTGGGGTGAGACCCAGGGACCATGCGGGGTGGGGTGAGGTTGAGACATGTCACGCGGTGCAGAGGTCTCGCACTGGAAACACAGAGACACGCAGTGGTGGAGCGGTGAGGAGGGAGTGGGAGCGGGGCGTGGCATGCAGAGGTCAGGCAGCAGTGATGCGTGATTGTGATGCATGATGGAGGTCTTGGCACGGGCTGGGGGTGACGGGTGGTGCCAGCGCTGATGTGGCGGCTATAGACGGTGTGATAGCTGAGACCCAGCGCTGATATGGCGGTCATGGCAGTGATGGCCCAGGGAGTGCCGTAAGTGGTGGTGGCTGTGGTGGCGACAGGTGGTGATGGCCGGTAATGGCCAGGGATGCCGCAGGTAGTGGTGGCTGGTGGCATTGACGAGCGGTGATGGCCGGTGATGGCCAGGGGAGTTGGCTGGGTAGCGGTCTGGGCCCGGGGCAGTTGTGGGAGTGGTTTTTAATGGGTTGGAGTCCCGGGGCCGGGGCTGAGTCCTGGAGGTTGGTAGCGGGTCATGACATCTCCCTCCTGTTTGCTTGTCTGAGTATGTCCCCAATTTGGGGTCCCACCTTTGTACTCTCTGTGGCTCATCCTCAGGTGCAGAGCGATGGTCAGTCTCTGTGTTCCTAGAGCTACTGAGAGGCATGTACTATTACCGTTTATTCTTAATTCCTGTTTTGTTATATTATCATTGTGCGTGGTTGATAAGACTTACCGAGTAGCCAACCATGCTGACTTGGGGTGAGGCCATTTTCCAAGGTCTCAGGGGGGACGTTGCTTTGAGAGGTCCCCGGTTCACTGTGTGGGGCAGTTCACCGAGGTTCTCAAGAGCTTAGGCAGGGCTGCTGCATGGCACCTTCCTCTACTTTTTGTAGACTGCCGTTTTGTGTCTTCCAACAGGGTTCCAACCTACATGTACCTTAGAGGCCAATATATTTCAGTCGTTCACCTTTTCATCCAACACCTTCTTACCCCACTCAAAGATATCGGTAGCGCTCGTATAACTAGTAGTAATGTTTTCTTTGTCTAATCTCACTGTTGGTCTCCTTTCTACATTCACCAATTGCGTCCACCTCTATGATATTGTACTCCTGTCCTTCCTCTACCTCTCCTGCCCCTGCCTCTTCCTCTAAGGCTTCCAAACTCGTCATGTGCATGGTTTCCTATGTCTGAGTAGGCATTCATCGGGTTTTTGTTGCTAGAGGTAGACGTGGGCTTAAAGCCAAACCATCCTGGGAGGCCAGGGAAGAGGCAGTTGGGGGTGTCATGGTCAATCGACTTGCAGTTTATGCAAAGTAGCGTATCTTTGCCTCTTAGTGGCATACCAAAGCCAGCTGTTGCCATAGGGAATTCACATGCTCAGATCAGTTTGATCAGTTTTACATGGTCTTCGTCCTGGAGGCTGGTATGTGGAAGGTAGACATTCCAACCTCTGAAGTCCCCACCAGCCATGGGGTTCCTCTTTACCATGATGTACTTTACCGTAATATTATCCGTGATCTCTTTTAGTGCTGCCTCCTTTTCCAGCTTTGATTTTTCAGTGACCAGTGTGGCGATTTCCTTTGCCTCTAGAATCCGTTCGCATATTAGATTTTTAACAGCAGTCCGAGCGCCAGTCAAGTCAGTATATGTGAGTCCATATATCGTCATGACAAAACTGGGTCTTTGTTCTTTGAAGGGCCTAAAAAAGACTGTTATCTCCTCCATCGACACGACCTCCATCTCTATTAGGTATTCGACTTGTTCCTTTGACAGTCCAGAGATGAGCATGTGGTATGGCGGTGGGAAACAGTCAGCGTTGATTTTTTGCTTCTGTACCGGGAAGGATACCCCCAGTAAGTCTTCATCATTTACGTGTACCAGGTTTTTTATGAGGTCCCTCGTCCTATCCACTGTCAATAGGCTATTACTTTCATATTTTGCGTGAAATAGTCCGACCCAAAGTTTAGCGGAGTTGACTTTGTTCCATGCTTGAATTCGCGGGTCTGCTACATTCTCGAAAAGGGTGGATATGGGGTAGATCTTGGGCCATCCTCTGTTGGGTTTAGCTGTTCTGGCAACAGATAAATGGTGTTCGCCTGCTTCATCATTTGACTTGCCATGCTAGTTTTTTTTTTCCCGGTCCCCATTTCTTTTGGGCTGGTATTGCTTGTGGGGCGGAGTAATGGTTGTCATTCTGGTAAAGGCTGGATCTCCAGGCTCGTCCATTGTCATCGGGGATGGGCTGCTGTCCACTTCCATGTGCTCCTCATCTCCTTCTTGTACCTTGGGGCTTGGCGAGATCTGTAGGTTCTCTATCATATGATACTGTAGTTGTGGCGGTGATGGTGTCGGCCATGGATCAAGGTCCCTTTGTGAAGACTCTTCGCTGGGTCCAATTGTGATTCTCTGGGTGGATGCCCACTCTGTCAGAGACTCTGGCATTCGCCTTTGGTCGGCCCTCCTATGTGTCGGGGTCCTCATGAGTGGGTCTGTTGCAGAGGAGCGTTGTTTAGGGTCTCTTTCTTCCTTGAGGGGACTTAGGGTGTGAGGGTGTTTTGCGCCTTCATTTTTCCCTATTGGGATGCTGTTAAAGGTAAATTTGAATTTTTTCTCCCTACCCTTTTCATTGCTTTCCCCTGCTGTGGGAGGGCTTAGGGGGACATTTACTGATCCCCAGAAGGTTTTGTGGGTATTTTGGTTGCCCTTGCAGTTGTTTTTGGGAGTGGGGGGAAGTTCATCCTGTATTCATCGTCCTCGTTTCTCTGCAGGGTTTTCCTAGTAGTGTTCTTAGATGTAAGCACTGTGGATTGCGTGGTACTCACCCCACTTGGGTGGCTCCTGTTTTTATAGACATCTCTTGGTACAACATTCTGTCTTTCGTCAAGGTGGTTGTATTTGGTTGGTGATGGTTCTCTTGTCCCAGTATTAGGACCTCCTGCTCATCAATTGCGTTCATCAGGTTGTGCAACTTTGTAACTGCGCTAATAGGCATTGGGGGGAGGGTCTCGTTGGACATATTAGTTTTCTCCTTATGATGAACGTTGCTTTAAAACAAAATTTTATTATGTGTCTTGTGTCAAGGTCGTGTTACATTCATGCCATCGACCCTGGTGGTCTACTCTGTGAAACCATTCTCCTGTGGTAACTTCACTTTTCGTGCGCTCCACTTATACTCTGGGGAGGAGCATGCCTGGGCTGGGTGGTTAGGTTCGAAGCTGAGTCCAAGACTCTACCATAGGTTGGTCGTGGATGAGCGGGATTATACTTATTCTATCTGCTCATTTTGGTTGTTTGTGTGGTTTCCATAGTGCGACCCTTATTTTCCATGCTAGTCTGTTGACATGTCATTCTCTGGTGGCTGTTCCGTGGAATCCCTCTCTACCTGGTTTCCTGGTGCATGTAATGGGTTTGGGGCTCATATGGCTCCTTTTCTTTTGTGTTCTGTCGTGGAGTGTTCTGTTCTGGGGGGGGGTCATCATAGCACCTTTTGATGTGGCTCCACTTAAGGAGGGCAGATCAGTTTTTACCCGTCTGTGTGACAATTGAGTTTTTCCTGTGACTACATGGTGGTTCAGGTACAACCCCCCCTGTTATCCAGTGATAAGACCCAGGTTGTGTCAAGAGGCGTACTAATGATTTTCCTGGCACAACCGCATGGACTAGTGGTTAGCGCCCCTATGGATTACTGGCCACTGCCTTCAAGAGCTGAGGTTC
>JABCKQ010009029.1:0-10242 GCA_018857305.1 Termitomyces sp. T159_Od127 | reverse complement strand
CAAGATGGTGCCGATGAATCCAGGTCGAGCCTCGTGAAGTCTGGAAAGGACTGGCGGAAGGAAATGGCAAAATGGGTACGTAAGGAGCAAGGGCAAAGCGACGATGAATCCAATGATGACTTACTTGATGCCGTCTATGGCCGACAACGCTCCAAATGGCTCCCGCAATCTATAGGTCTCTTATTTGGTCGACGAAAAGAGACTGAAGTTGATGAGCAAGTGAGAAGGGCTAGAAGAAGGTAGGCATACACGGAAGAGGCTCGCTTGATGGAACTATTGGCCGATGAAGAAGAAGATGAGAACAGGATACCCGACGATGGACAATTAGAGGGATCCGGTGATGATTTTGAGGAGTGACGAGAGCACCTTCCATTCTCGGTCGGAGTCCCTAATAGCCCCTTACATTGATGTCTTAATTAACGCATGTATTTAAGAAATAACCCTTAGCCAAAAAAATCGGGGTTAATAACCCCTTAGAATCCAACACTGGACTTAATAAGACCAATTATCGGTGTTTGCCGATCAAAGAGGTCCTTTAGGTAATGTGCGCGGACCTGGGTCCCCAGAAACGATGAACGTCTAAGTGGTACAACATATACCTTTTCTGATACATGATGGACAGCTAACTCACATACCTCGTCACACCAGCGCCAGCACCGGAGGACTTCTTACTTCTGTTTGCATCAGCTCACAGAATCTGGCCCCAACACCGTTCTCCGCCAGTTTACCATGATAGAAGTGGTAACTCATTCTCACAGATCGCCGCATGGCATCAGTGGGAAAGGAAAGGATAAGGGCTCGCGCATACAGGACGTCTGGAGCGTGCAAGCCTTTCTCAATAAAGCATCAAATGTTAATTCTATGACGTACCATTCGACATATATGGTGCCTCAGAATGAGCGACCGTAAATCCGGCTCAATGAGCATTCAATTTGACTAAGCTCTGGTAAATCCTATCAACCTTCTGCTGATCATAGTCTTAGTCCATGTCAAACCTACAACACTCAATATGTAGCCTCAATTACTATAGCGCTGTAGTAACTTTCGCTTGACGGTCTTCGATCTACTTTCATTGATAACAAGATAGATAGCTTGAATGGACTGAACATATCTTGCTGGTGAATAAAAGGCAAACGGCGATTGTGATAACCTGAGCACCCAACCATCTCGCAAATACGTGGTGATCACATCGTGTACTACAATGTTCTGCAAGCTCTTCATTGTACGTGCCTTATGCACACACTCAAATAACTGCAGACCACGACTAAATCCAAGCCGCAGGTCTTGTCCCTTGCTGTTGTAGCCACGACACAATGGGTTTTTCCACAGCCTACCCAGGGTGGTACCGCCATGATCCAGGTGCCAGGTGGCAACGACACCCGCATCTTCTACCAGCCGGCCTCCGGAGAAATCCTACAGCTCGAAGTCAGTGGGCCCTTAGACGCCGGCGGACACGTATATGCTCTCCCGGAACTCATGGTCCGGTCCGGAGAGGTGCGCGCTGTCACGCCGATCGCCGCTGTCGGACTCGGTAACAACAATACATGGAGCGAGGAAAGTATTCCGTTTCTTTTTACCCTGCATTCGCAATTGGGCCTGACGAGTCATTGGCTCCTGCCAACCCAATAGATCCACCTCTTCTTCCTCTCCCCGGCCCTGGTGCTCAGCCATTACTACTGGACCGCCGAGCTTGGCGTTCGTGGCGGACCATCCTGCACTGAATGCCTCACGAGCCTAGGAATCAGAGTCATTAACTCGTCCTATTTGATGCGCGTTTTGTCGGCGTCGGCCGACTTGGTGAACAACATGATCACTGTTTTGTACATGGATAGCAATAGTGGAGGGCTTAATGAAGCTGTGAGGAGGAACGGAGAGTGGCTTATCGGTCGTCTTGATTGAGTGGCAGTGGTGCGGTTATCTACCGGTCGAAGGACCAATGTCGAAACAGATACGTGTTCTGTGTACACTCTTTCTTGACCTTTGTATTCCATCCAGTTTAACCTCTCTTTCTCACTTCTAAATCTTCAATTCTAAAATTACCCTGGGTTGATTTTGATTTGCACTAGAATCTTGTCATTGGCCGGCGAGTATGTTGGAGTGTTGCGGTTGGAACGGGTGTGATGAGCAAAAGGGTACAGCCAATGCGACGCCAGGGCCACTCACAGTGGCAATGTATGCTTTGTCTCCGTCCTTATGATATACGCTGACCACTAGTAGTACCCTCAGTTTCGTTTATACTCAAAAATAAGAATAATAAAACAAAGAGCTGAAAACGGTAAGCTCAAAAAGACACGTCGAAAACAGTAGACGGGACGTACCAGCGTGAAAAGAACCAATGAACTCACATCAACGACGAAAAAGACCCGTGGACATCAAAAGCCAGTGTCTGATGGCCCGGGCAACTGAGATCACTGATCCATCATCCCATCATGATCTTGACATCTTCCTGACAGGTAGCTATGCTCGGTGATGGCCACCATCACGGATCATTGATCCACTGATGGGACATCAATCGCAGCCAAGCACCTCTGTTGTCGTATATACCACTACCATTACCACCAGCGCTCACCCGCGACCCATCCGCCTCAATACCACATGCATAAACCAATGGAGAAGGATGGATGGAGGATGAGGGAAGGACGGGGCGGCCAGGACAAGGCTGGAGGAATGGTTAGAGCTGGACAAAGGCTAAACCATTCCTCCAGGACGGTCTGGACAGCGCCAAGGCAGCATCGGCACCCCAGGTACATGCGACAAGTGGCCAAATCACACAGAACACCCTTGGTCCATGCGCACTGACTGGGATATAAAAGGAAGAGTTATTCAGGGATGTTGGGGAAGCAATCAGCTTGCCATGGCACGGAGTTTCCAGCGCACAGATTCTTAGGCTCAGGAGCAGTGTTTGACTTCAGTGGGATTATGCAGGATATTTAGTTCTTATTACATTTGAATTAAATTGGGTTCCTTGACTTCCAATTTGTGTGAGCAAGAACCTTATTTCAAAAACCAAATAAACTATATTATTCCATTGCCTAAAAGTGCGCATGCATGTAACGTAGCCCAACGCAGCTATCTTAATCAAATCAAATTATCTATTGATAAGATAAGATAAACCTAAATTTGCATCAATACATTCTGAGGGTACGCCATTCATGATAAACTACCAACAATCTATATACTAATATACTTAGATCAAGACTTACAATGTGTTATCTAGGTGTTGACCTCACCTAATGCATTGCTACTATCTGCTTGGATTCTAACAGAGTATGCTGTGTAAAGATGAGACCGAGTTATCCAATTGATACATATATTTGAATGACAATAAACATCCAGTTTGTCAGATGCTGTTGGGCCCGACATAAAACGAGGCCTCAGCGGGTCTGATCAAAAGTATATGGTGTCAGGCTCATGGGCAGGCAGCTGAGTAGTAACAGATCATGACTACATGACCTTGATCTCATATGTTATCTTTGATTGACATCACTTTCCTTGACAACTGCTCAGTTATCATTTAAATACCACTTATTATGTTGTTTTTAGTTAGTTTTCTGCAACAGAGGACTTGCAACAGTGTATGCTGCAAGACAAAGGGTATAGTTGAGGGAGGGGGGGAAGAGGTATAGTTGGGTGAAGAGGTATAGTGGGGGGAAGAGGTACTTAAGAGGAAGAGGTGTAGTTGGGATAGGGTACAACTGTAGTCATCTCTAGTAATATTTATTGTTGCAAATCAGCACCCAATGCATCTCTGTTGGTATTCTGTCCAGGAATGCTTCACAAGATGATATACTCATTTGAATAGACAGCAATGTTCTGCGCATGCTCATGAAGCACATTATAAAATCCTTGAACTCCAGTTTTTTTCATCATACCAAGCCTTGAAAAATGCTTCATGAGTGTCCTACATTATGGATTGGCTCACAAATTGATTATATAGTTTTATCAGGACTTTCTTGAACATCCAGTCTTAGATGGTGTGATTGATATGTAGAATATGGTGGTGGAACCATGCCCTGGTGTCCCCTTCCTAGAACCCCTGCAGAACAAATACTTGTGATTGATCCATATCAATGCCTCCATAGTGACATGCTACTAGATGATAGCATACATCTTTAGCCCAGTCCTAGTGCTGCAACAATCTATAGTCTCCATAGTCGGCTTTGATATGCATTGCCTTGGATTTATGAGACTTCACTCCTTGAGGAAAATTAGAGTGTGTTCCCAATGTGTCATCCATGAACTGGCTTAGTGAATTGTGCATATTCTCCATGTGTACCTTTGCTGTACCATACTATCAGTGTATCTACCTTGCATTGGCTCTCAATGCTTGTGTTCTCAAATATCTTTGTGCCATGGCCAAGGGGCTCCAAAAATACAATAAAACATATCAGGTCAAATTTTTTTCAATAACAATACTGGTGACTGACCTACCTACCTGCTTACTAATATTCCATATATGGCAATTGAATCACCAAAAAATTCAAACAGGACCCAGACAACTCATTTGATAATGCTTTGATCTTTCTTTTGAACACATAGAGAAGTTTTTTTGCCATCAGGGCATGTGTACACAAAGAGCAGTGGTGAAGTTGCATTGAAATGTGTCAATGGTAGGGTGGTTGACTGTATTGGTGGTGGTGCAAATACTGTAGGTCCAACATGAGGAGCTTTTGGGGCAAAGTATTGTGCAGCCTTGGTTTGCAACTTATCAATGACTTGAACAGCCTTCCATTTTTTTAAGTTATCAGTACATTTTTGCTGCCTTTATGCACCTTCTGCCAGTTTACTAGACCAACTTTTCCAACATTGATACATGTTTTGCAGGATGGACACAGAACATGATTATCAGTGTCAACAACAAGTTGTGACTCATCAATTTTGGACTATGCAATTATGATTAGCAGCATTGATGTCATAAATGCAAGTACTTACCCTCATAAGATAGGACTCATGTCAAACATGCTAATGTCATGTGGTGTTACTCAACATGACCAGGGTCTAGACACATCATTGATTAGTATCATCAATGTAAACATCTACATGAACATCTGCATGAATCAGAGCCTATTCACAACTAAGACATGCCATCTTATTTCAAGGTCCTTCATCAGTGATTCTGTGTAATACTCTATTCCCATGTGTTGAATGTGTGAATAAGTTGTGGATATGTATATTAGTTGATACTATTTTTCAAAGTGTGTATGATTCATCTACAGAAAATGCTTGCCTTGAAGCAGAAGATGATGCAGAAAACATTTGGGCTTACAATGATGTGGGGGATCTGTTGTCTCATGTTGGAGCTCTTCCAGTTGAAATTTAGTTAACATTTGATACTATAAGACATATATTTACTGAGTGATTTTTTGAACATTTTTCTATATTTTTTCCAACAATTCTAATGTCACAATTTCTTAAAAGCAACCAGCCATTGATTATGCATCATCTGGAAGTAAATAAGCAACACGGCCAGGCAATTGTGACCATGACAGTTGTTTCCCTACATTCCCTAATAGTATGCTTGCTCCTGCAGCACTATATTTGAGTATCACTTGAATTGTGGTCTCAACCATTGACTGAGCCACCTTAACCAATCCAGTGAGATTATGCTGGCAATTGGTAGCTGCCTGCCCTCCGACAAAGTCCTCTTAGGACTTATTGTTTTTTTGGTGCATTCAATGTGTCTATAGCTTCATCAGTCACCATCGTATAATTTAGCCAGAGTATATCATGATTTACTGAATTGGTTGGTGTTGTAGTTAAAGCTATCAGTGTTAGGTTCCACTTACAATAGGGGCTAAGACCACTGGGTGATTCCTTACTAGGCAGACACAATGTACCATGTGCATGGTGAGTACTATCAACAAGCATGGGTTAGAGGACTGAGAGATGGGGCCAAGAGAGTCAGAACATGAGATAAAAAAACAAACAGAGACAAGAGTACAGCAAATATCAAGACTACTGTACCAAGTGCTACACTATGGCTTATATACAAGAGGTAGTAGGTGAAGTGATGCTTCCTGAACCTGTACTGCCATCATCTCTTTTGGGGTCTTGGTAGCTCTGGTCACTTGTTAGCATATATACTCCCTTCCCCTCCTTTCAAGGAGACTACCAGGCCTACAAGCCTATTCTCTATACTACCCTTATCTTACTTTCCACCCTTTATGGCAGAAGGCATGTCCAGTCTGGGCAAGCCATCAGCCAAAAATTTAAGCAGCGGTCTCACCAACATTGGGACCCTGACACCACCTCCCCCATGACCGGCTGCCTCAGACATCAAGATACTGTTAGCCAACAATCCCAGTCTGATTAAGTCCCAACGCAATGCACGCACCTGGCTTGAAAAGAAAGGTTGGATCCTGGTGGCTGAACCCTACAACCACAGGAAGCTAGTTCACATTCTGCTGTCGGCAGTGTTGACCTCAAAACAGCAGGAGTTGAGGAACGTGTCCGTAGCAGTCACGCTCCTCCTAGACAATGCGATTTTGAACCATGTGTCTGAGGCTATTGCGGATCTGGTGGTCACCAAAGTGCTCAGTCATATTGAAGGGGCAGCTACTAAGCTCAACTCCTCTGCCAACTTTGCTGCCGTAGCAGACACCAGACAGGCTGAAGCCCTGCTTGCCCTTGACAAGGCAACAAAGCGTCCCACTGGGGTCTCCACCTCGTTGGATGTGCTGTTGCAATCAGCCCCCACAAATATTGGAGACCCTATTGAGCAGCCTCCTCAACCCACCTGGGCTGCTATCGCAGCTTCTGCCCCCATACAGAGGTCACCCACTGCTCCACGCCCACATGCAAACTTTGACCCAACAGCCTCCACAAAAGACACCCACTTCCAGCAATGGTTCTTATGCAATGCTTATATGGTCCTTGCTATAGTGGACCCTGCCGATGGAACCTCGCCAAAAGACACGTCAGTCACTGGCAACTCCGCTCTCTGCGACAAACTCAACATCCATCTGGGTGACATTGACCAGGCAAATGTGGCAATTGGTATGGTGGAAGAAGGGGAGGAACCTGAACACAAAGCCCCCAAAACCCACGCTGTGGGCTTAGCTTACTAAGACCATGGTGCATATGTCCTTGAGTTTATCTCAGCTGTTGCCGCCAACAGGTTCTGCAAATACAGTGTGGATGAGACATGGGACATTGTCACGGCCACCTTTGGCAAAATGGCAAGTGTCAAGCCCAAAGCCTACAACATCATTGCCCATTTTATCCCCTGCCATGGCTGCTTCGACCCCCAAGACCAAACACACCTTTGCACAATTGAGGACGAGAGCAACCTTGAACCAAATTCCATCACCTTGGCCTCGTGGCTCAAGGCAGCTGAGAAGAGAGGTAAGAACCAGACAGTTGCCTCCCTGAAAATCACTTGCAGCTCTCCCAATGTGGCAAACAATCTCCTATGGAGGCAAATCTTTATATCGGGTGGTCAGGTTGTAGTCCACAAGGACTTCAAGGAGCCCATTTGATGCAACAGATGTCAGGAATATGGACACATCCAGGTCAACTGCACAAACAGTGAGCATTGTGCAGTGTGTGCAGGGACAGGACATGATGAGTGGGCATGCAAATCTGGTGCTTTGAGGTGCGTTTCTTGTGGTCCTGATTCAAACCACGCTAGCTTGTCACAAATGTGCCTGGTTTTCCAAAGGAAGTGTGGTGAGACCAACAGCTGCTTCCCCAAAAACCAGATGCCGTATTTTCTGACCCTGGATCCTACAACCTGGGCCAAAGTGCCTCCAAAGAAGTCCATTGCACTGCCCCCGTCATTCCCCCATCTCCCATCCCCCAGCCCGGCAACCCAGCAGGCAGCACCCCCAGCCTCTCGCAGGACTGGCCCCATGAATGGCTCCTCCCCCTCAGTAGCGCAACCCCAGGCACCCAAGCGTGCTGGTTTTAGCACCCTCAATGCTTTCCTTGGGCTTGGCCAGTCAGCCACACCAAACTCGTCCCAACCAAAGCAGCTTAACCCTGGCTCCTCCCAATGATTGTACGAACAACAGCAACACCCAAGAAAATCTGCATCTGGCAACAGAATGTCCACAAATCTGATGTTGCGCAGGCCACAACGCTGAACTCAGCATGCCCTGAAGACTGGAACATCCTGGCGATTCAGGAACCATATCTGAACCGCCTAGGTAACACCAAGGCATCTAGCTTTTGGAGGGTTGTCTACCCCAGAGACCATTGCCGTGATGGATCCTCTCAATTCTGCTCCATACTGCTTATTAACTCTAACGTTTTGACAGATGCATTTTCAGTCTTGCCCGTCTGTTTGACAGACATCACTGCAGTCTGCCTCAAGGGTGAATTTGGGAATTTGATGGTGTTCAATGCCTATAACGACTGTACACACAACAAGGCACTGACGGCCCTCTTGTCTTTCCTCTCCTCTGTGCACCAGCCTTCTCATCCTCTTCCTCTGGACCACATGGTCTGGCTGGGAGATTTCAATAGGCACCACCTCCTGTGGGAGTCCACCAAGAATCACCACCTCACAACACCTGAGAACTCTATCCAGCCTCTGCTTGATCTACTCGGGGACTATGATATGGAGCTTGCCCTTCCACCAGAGATACCTACACTTCAATCTACAGTAGGCAGATGGACATGCCCAGACAACATCTGGAGGACAATAGGGGTGTCTGATCCTCTTATATCTTGTGACATAGTACCTGCCTTGTGGCCTCCCATTACTGACCATCTTCCAGTAATCACAGAGCTGGAGCTCCCACTGCCACAGGCAACCTCACTCCCCTCAAGGGACTTCCATATGGCTGACTGGACCATATTCAATGAAGTGCTGGCTGCAAAACTTGTAAGCCGCTCTCCAGCTGAGCACATATCTAATGAGGCAACATTCCACCACAAGGTCAACAAAATCTCCACCATCATTAGTGAGGTCATATCCATGGTCAAAGTAGTTCCAGTAAAAACACCTTGCCCACACACAAAGCAATGGTGGAACAAAGACCTCAAACAGCTCAAGGCCTAGAGGTGCCATGCTAACAATCTTGCTTTTAGGTTCCAGGATATTGAGGGCCACCCTGCTCAGGCTGAAGCAACTCAACTCTCCCAGGAAATGGCCGCTGCCATCAAGAAGGCCAGGGAGGAACACTGGACCAACTGGCTTGAAGGGATCAATGCACGTCAAATCTACCTCACCAACAAATACGTTGTCCATGAACCATCCAACCTCTCCTGCATCATGAGAGTCCCTGACCTCAGAACTGCAGTTGGCAATGCCCTCAGTCTAGCCACAATGAATGTGGATAAAGGGTCAGTCCTAGCTGAGTCCTTCTTCCCTTCTCCCTCCACTTCCCCCTCCACTCCCCATTCCACCTACCCTGAGCTGCTTCTTGGCATCAGGTTCTTCACCCCTGCTCACATACAAGAGGACATTCAGGGTCTACTCCCCTATAAGGCCCCAGGCTCCGATGGGGCTCCCAACATAGTATTGAAACACTGCATGGATACACTCGTAGACCACCTCCATTTCATCTTTTGCGCAGTCTTTGAACTAGGGGTATACCATGACTTGTGGCTTGTATACACCACCTTAGTGCTCCACAAGCCTGGCAAGCCAGCTTACAATGTAGCCAAGACCTACCACCCCATAGGGCTCCTCAATACATTGGGGAAGCTCCTCTCCACTCTGGTTGCCACTGACCTTTCCTTCCTCGCAGAGAAACACAACATGCGCCCAGCTCACCAATTCGGCGGTCATTCTGGTTGGAACACCTCAGATGCGCTGCAGTTACCAACAGGATCAAGAGTGTCTGGCAATCGGGAAAGTCACAACAGCGCTTTTCCTTGACGTCCAGGGTGCCTTCCTCAACACTGTCCATGACTGACTTGTCCACAATATGCATGAATGCAGAGTACCGGCATGCTACGTTCAACTTGCTGAACGTATGCTCATCAACAGGCGCACAAAACTGAAGTTTGACGACTTCAAATCTGACTGGATCAACATCCTCAATGGGACGACACAAGGATGCCCACTATCAATGATCTACTATGCCTTCTACAACACCCCACTCATGCTAGTTGCAGATCGTGGTAACCCCACTGAGATGGCCTCTGGCTTTGTTGACGATGTAATGTTCCTTGCCATGGCCAACACACTCCATGAGTGTCAGGGGACTTCCATTCAATTTCCATTCTTGGGCACATCCTACGCCACCCCTGGGACCCCCGGGACTTGCCCTAGACCCCCGGGACTTGCCCTAG
>JABCKQ010009028.1:0-10265 GCA_018857305.1 Termitomyces sp. T159_Od127 | reverse complement strand
TACGTATGGCCCAGGGGTCAGGCCCGGGTTCCAGCAGCGGGTCGCGGCGCCAGGGCTTGGGATGAGACCCGGGGGCCATGCGGGACAGGGCAAGGCTAAGACATGTTGCGTGGTGTGGAGGTCTCGTACTGGGAGCGCAGAGACACACGGCGGTGGTGCTGTGAGGAGGGAGCGGGAGCGGGGCATGGCGAGCGGAGGTCGGCGGCAGTGATGCACGATCATGATGCGTGATGGGGGGTCTCAGCGCGGGTTGGGGGTGATGGGTAGTGCCGGCGCTGATGTGACGTGATAGCCGAGACCCGGCGCTGATGTGGCGGTCACGGCGGTGATGGCTGGGAGGTGCCGCAAGTGGCGGTGGCTGTGGCGTTGACGGGCGGTGATGGCCGGTGATGGCCGAGGGAGTTGGCCAGGTAGCGGTCTGGACCTGGGGCGGTTGTGGAGGTGGCTTTGGGAGCGCTGGAGTCCCGGGGGTCGGTAGCGGGTTGTGACAGACGTGAGCAAGCTGGTTAAGGCAATGGTCATGGCACACTAAGAAAAGTCTCGTGGTGTGAACTGTTGTAAGTCCTTTGTTGCAAAACTGAACCTAACTACAACATACGTTCAGGTATTTAAATGGTAGCTAAGCGGTTGTTAAGGAGAGTGATGGCAATCAAATAAAACATATGGGACGTTGTCATGTAGTTACAAATCCGTTACATACGCCCTCCAGCCAAATGGGTGGTCCTGGCTCGGCTTCAGGAAATTAATAAACAAATTTAAAAGGTCAGAAATATTAGGTAATATTCAAAATTTACCCATCAATGAGAGTTACAAATCGGGCAAGGCAATTAAATAGAATCAAGAAGTCAAAGGAATGTGTGGTTGAGATGGCTTGAGAAGCAGATTAGGTGAAGAATCAAACTTTAAACAAAGTGGTTCGATGTGGCATCCACAATGGTATTCCACGGTTCAGTTAACTTGGGCTGCGTTGAAGTTGAAGAACTCCTTGGTTATCTTTGTCGCGTCAATGTTCTTCATCAATACATCCTCATTGTCCCCAGAACAAGTCAATAAGGTGGGATTGCAGGTGGCACGGGGGCTGTCAGGTGTGTAGCGGTTGTCAAGGATTGTGCTGTCTGCAGTTCTGACTACAGGGCTTCCCCTAGAGTTTCTGATCACAGTATCCGCTGACCTAGCGGCGGGGCAGCAACAGGGGGTAGCAGGAGCACCAGACTTTGGTGCAGATATGGGAGGAGGAGGACGATTGCCGGGGGAAGGTGATCGACCAGGGTAAGAATTGTTGTCCAAATTATCCTCTTCCTCACTAGACTCAGATCCAGACTCCTCACTGTCACTGTCGTGATCATCTCGCTCCTTACGTTTGTCACAATGGTACTGGTAGAAGTAAGTCTTCGACGAGTTCGCAAAGTGAGGCTGATTGATGGCTGCCAGAGTGGTCTTAAGCATAATGGGATCAACGTTGCCTTGTTCAGTGATTAGGCTGAAGGTGATCAACTTGTGGTAATGTTTGCGATTGACAAAACAAGTGTGAATATGAGAAGATTCAGCACGATGGGCCGGAACATTCCAGCGTTTGGTTTTCGGATTGTAGGTGGCGAGTTGATACCTGTACTCGCTCTCAGAGACAGAGTTGAAGACGTCTGCTAACTCATTGAACCCAAAGTGGGTGGCTAGCTTAGTACATCCCCTGTTTTTGCATACCTTCTTATTGAATTTCAAGAAGGCCTCCATCTGAAGGGGGTGAAGAATGAATTCGGGTTCACGATCAGGAGGTATGATATGAATCATTTGTGTTTTCTTGTTCTGATGAATCCATGGGTGCTTGGGACTGCTTGGCTTGTCGTAGGGTTTACCATGAGGTGCGATCCCTTGGCAATGATAGCTGTGGCGTCCTCCACAGCCACGATTAGAGCGATGGAGTGGCATGGATGGAGAGAAGTCGATTACAGATAGGTGGATGGAAGATAGGGGGATATTAAGGAGGTCCCGGGATGGTCCACAGGTTAGTCCTCCCTCACTTTTAAGTGGTTCAGCTCTTATGTTTCCCAAATAGGTTTGTGGGTCATCAGGAGGCAGTGCACCCACACCGGCAGGAAGTTTGGCAATACTTTCTATGCCCAACAAGTCAAGGTAAGGAGTCAGAATTTCGAGATCTACCACTTGTTCATAGCTCATCCATGTTCTATCCCCAGCCTTCCATAAGACTTCAAACATGACACTTGGGTGAGTCCCCTTGTGCGCTATGATTTTGTCTGTGACCCATTCCTGGCTTTCCTCATTTACAATTTGTTCATCCAAGCAGCCAGGGAATAGCTGGTTATCATTTGGCTTGTACATACGTAGCAGCGACGCATGGAATACATTATGGATCCCCCTTCGCCTCATTTTGGCAGGTAAATTTACCTGGAAAGAACTATTTCTGTAATTTTTAGTGATAGGGTATGGCCCTACGAACTTAGATATGAATTTTCTAGTTAGTCCTTTTGGAAAGCTCATGTTTTCTGTTGAAACATATACTAGATCCTCAACTTTAAAAGATACCATCCTTCTTTTCTGGCTTGTGTTGCGGGTCTGCTTGACTCGGGCACCAATTATACTATCATGAGTGGCCATTATGGCCAAGCGCAATCATTGCACAAATACTCTTACTCCTGGAAATTCAGATCTGTGCGCGTTTCTCCAGATCATAGGTCTTGGCATCCAACCAGAGTTAAGGAAGAAAGGTGAGAATCCTGTGGTTTCTGACCTAGTCGAGTTGACCACAAATTCTATGGCGGGTAATTTGGCGACCCAATCTTTCTGTGTAGGTCCTATACACTGCCTTATCATCTGGGTGATAGTTCTATTTGCTTGCTCCATGGATCCATCTGATTCAGGATGGTATGCAGATGACATCCTGAGCTGCGTTCCAATTAGTGAGTGTAGGTGAGTCCAGAATGTGCTGGTAAAGTACAAGTCCCTGTCGCTAACAATTGCTCTAGGTAGGCCATGATGTTTATAGACTTCACTAAATACTAGTTCAGCTACGTTTCGTGCTGTGTAGTCTGTTCTACTGGGTACTATATGTACCATCCCAGTGAGCAGATCAATAACCACTGTTATTGAGTCATAAGTACCATTTCAATCTTTTGACTCAGGTAACGGACCCAGGAAATCAATTCCGATCACCTCCCAAGGGTGGGTAGGTATTTTTAATGGGTTAAGTAGGCCATACGGACGCTGATTATTTGGCTTACTGCACATACAAGTGGCACATGTCTCACAAAAGGCTCAAATATCTTTGTCCAAGGTCTTCCACCAGACAATGTTGCGCAGGTACGTGTACGTTTTCCTGTGCCCAAGATGGGCTAACAAGGAGTGTGCTTCAGATATCACTATCTCTCGCACACTTCGCCCATTTACAATTATTGCTGGGATACAGAGCATCTTTTCATTGTCTGTTTGAAGGTAAATCAGTCCATCAGCACATTCAAAGTTCTTATATGCTTTAGGATTTTTGATTATCTTTTTGAACAAATTATCTTCTTCATATCTGTCTTTTATTTCGGCTAGCAAATCAATAGGTTGCTTGCTTCCTTTTAGCAATTCTGCAATCAATACCAGCAGTAACGCCTCAACCTGTTCTCATAGAGACTCTGCTCTCGTAGCTAACACATTGTCCCTTTCATGTTCTACGTCATTGGTAATATTATCCTCTGATGGTCTTTTATTGTTAGTTAACGGTATTTCCGTAGTTTTTGACTTTCTAGCTGGTAGTCTGATAATCAGCCTTTCCTCTGGCTTGTCATCCTTTTTGTCTGCTGTGGTTTTTTCGCCTATCAACCCGCCCTCCTTTTGTACTTGAGGGCCTCGCAGTACAAAATGTCACGCCATTCTGCTAGCAAATTCCTTGGCTGTCTCAGGCCTTCCTGTTTCTGCTGGTGCAGTATTCTTTCTGATCCGTTCTTTTTCCTTTAGAACTAACTGTTCAATTCCCGATGTAGCCAGGCATTCAACTTCATTGGTTGTTGGCTCGCTCAATGTTTTGCTTGCGCCCTCCAGGCCTACAAGAACAGGCATTGATATGATGTGCTCTCCCAGATAGTCATTGTCTATGACATTGTGGTAAGTGTATTCACTATGGGATCTTACTGTTCCTGCTTCATCACTTGAGTACAGGCAAGAAAGCGCATCTGATAATATGTTGTCCACCCCTGGTACGTATTCCACTTCAAAGTCAAACTTTGATATTTTCTCCAGCCATCTGGCCTGTTGACCCAACAAGTTCTTTTGTTCTAGTAGGTGTACCAACCCCTTGTGGTTGGTGTACCATTTAAACCTTACGCCTTGTAGGATGTCTTGATGTCTTAGCATGGTTTCGACACCAGCAAGCATTTTGATCTCATGTACCGGGTAATTCTGCTGGGCAGGGTTTAATTTTGCTGAGAAGAAGGCAGCTACATCCGCCGTCTTCCAGTCTATCCCTTGACTAATGACTCCCGCAATTCCAGTCGTGCATCCGTCAGTTACAACATTTATGGGTGGGGCCCCCTTTTCATATCTCAATGGCCTCCTATGATGATTCTGACACTGCACTGCCAGCCTTTTGATATCTTCGAACGCTCTCTGATGGGTGTAATCCCACCGATAGAAGACCATATCTCCCATGAGATTATGCAGGATACCTGTCAGAATCCTCACTCTATCAATGTCATCGGCCAAATATCCTGCCGCTCCCAAGAAGCCTCTCAGTAAGTCACGGTTTATTGGTGTCCTCCATTTGGATAACGCATCTACCTTATCAGGATCCATTCGAATCCCTTTATCATCAACTATTCTTCCCAGAACCCTCATTTCTGAGCATAGAAACTGGAGTTTCCTTTCGCTTAGGTATAGTTTCTCCCTCTTGAGAATGTCGAGTACAATTTTAACATGCTCAACATGTTCTTCTAGAGAATTTGAGTATATTATGATATCGTCAAGATAAACATCTAGGAATTGACCTATATAGGCTGCGAATAGGTGATTCATAAGCACCTGATAGGTAGCAGGTGCATTACAGTCTCCTTGTTGGATGACATGGCTCACCATGTTTCCATCCGGCATAGTTACAGTAGTTCTGTATACATGCTCCGGCTTAATACAAATTTGTTTGTATGCATCTTGGCCATCAATTATAGACCAATATTTTGCTTTCGCAGCTCGTCTCAAGATGCCATCCATGTCTGGAAGGGGCGAAGATTTTTTATGTGTGTTTGCATTTCTTGCGTGAAGGTCAATCACACTTTGGAGACAAATCGGCTCTCCAGGCCTCCCAGGTTTCCTCAAGAACATTGGAACTGCGTTTCCACTGGCTGTAACTTCCCACCAGCCAGATTTAATGTAAGCAACACGCTTTTTGTCCCACTGAGGTCTCAATGCCTCAGGACATCGAGAGGGACGCCAAGGATATATCATGTTCTCATCGATCAGGGGAATTTCGTGGTTAATGGCTTGCAGGGGGGGTAGAGAAGTGTCTGCTGCCAATTTACATATTGGTTTGGCATAGGTCTTCAATTCTTCTCTAACTTGTTCAAGACTCATTTCTACTTGTTTCATCGCTCTCGATGATAGCCGGGACACATCCACTCTCTCTTTCATTGGTACGGGTAAGTTGCTTCCTATAATAACTCTTGGGGGGTTAAGACCAATTGCAACCTTATGCTGGTATATTCAAGGGGTCCCCAATATCATATCATAGCCATGTAAGTTCATTACATCAAAGTATCGGGGCCCCTTAATTTGCTGATATTCTATTTCGGCAGTCACTCCAAAGTTTACTTTGGAGCGGGATCCCTGAACCGCAAGTAACACAGGTATAGACTGCGACAACTCTAGTTTCTGCAAGTTTAATTGTTCCACCATCGTTGTTGACATAAAGTCACCTAACGAGCCTGAGTCCACCAGAGCATGGACCGGGTGTCCTTCCACCTTTACAACTATTACTAGAGGTTTTGGTACGTTCCTTGCCACTTCTTTTTGTTGAACATTATTGCGTAATAATGCAGGAAAGGTCCCAGCTTCCACCTGCTGTCCGTTCAATTCCAATACCCTCAAAGTGGTAGGAGTTGTTTCAATGCGCAGTCAGTTTCTGGCACTGATAACCCTTAGCATGTCCTCCATACTTTTTGTCAACAGGTCTAACTCAGGGACCAATGCAATCGATTCCAATGTCTTAATTCCCAGACTTTCTCTTTCGTCAACTAGGAACACATCCTTGAGTTGAGTAATTCTCTTTTCCAGCTGCTTCTCGTACTATCTGTTGATGTCGAACAGGGGATTTTTTAGGTGGTCTCCCTGGATCTTTACCTGAAACTCAAGTAGTTGATCCATGACTTTGAATTCATTGTCATCGAGTTTCCTCACTATAAATCTAACTTTTTTCTTTGACAATCTGAGATTTTCATCCTTCAAGTAAGATGCCCCCAATTCTAGAACACGGGCTGCATTCCAAGCCCACACATCCATGGCCAAACCCTACCTCATACCATGTCCGTTGGTTTAGATCTACCCCCAAAATACTTTGACATTGGTAAGCATACCACTTAGAGGGCTCAAACTGGCAATCCTCAATCAGGCTTTTAGGCAGTATGGTGTCAAAATCTCGAAGTATGTCCACTAGGCATACTTCCTCTTCACTGATGTCATATGACATGAATCGGCGGCCTTGATATTGAAGGCAGTTGGAGGGGTCACCAGGGTACGGTTGTCTCATCTCCAAGAAATACTCGAGTTTACGCGCATGAGCACTTCCTAATCTATTTGGCTTTCCATGAGCTAATTCTTCCTGCCACAGAAGCTCCAGCTTTATTTCTCCATTGAGTACTTCAACCTCATATGTATCCTGGCCAAAATCTTCAGGTGGGTTGAGTGTTACTTCTCCCCCATTGTCTGAGACGTCAGATCCCCCACTACCATCAGATTCCAACCTGATCTCAGATTGTTCTTCCAAGTTAGTGGATGAGGCTCTCCTGGTCTCATTATTCAGAGTCCCCGACGTTGTGGACTTGTCTGAGTCTGACACTGACTGTAGATCCAGAAGGCTCCCATTCTCTGACTCATCCGTGTCTGATACAGGCTTTAGGTCAGGAAGGCTATCCTGGTCAGTAGATCTGTCTCCCTCATATCCATCTTCTTCCATGAATATGAAACTTATCACATCCCACGCAGATTCTTCTCCTGAGTTATACTCAGGATCGGGCTCTTCAAGGATAATTTCCATGCCAATCATCCCAATGGACAGACCTTGTGTGGTTTCACCCAGGGCTTCCTCAATCTGCTTGTCTATTTCCTTCAGATCCAGACGGACACTGCTGGACTGGATTCCAGGAGGTTTGCCATTGCTAGACCTGACCGTCTTATTTTGGTAACAATTTCTTGAGAAGTGACCTGTCTGACCACAAATGAAGCACTTGTTCCCGGCATGATACTCTTCTTCCTCTTCTTTACTCAACTTCCTGTAACCTCCTTTTGTTTTAGGTGGCCCGTTATCATCTTTATGCTTATGAGTCCCGTGTGACTTGAACTTAGCCTGTGAGACGCCTGGAGTGCTATTTGTGGACTTCCCATGATATTGCGAGTGGGATTTCTGGTATCCTGAGCTTCCTTCTTTATTTCGGTGATGATGCTTCCCCAAATCCTTGATGTGTTTTCTCACATTATGTCCAGATTGGCTACCATGGTTATGTTTCAGATCTCGAGGTGCGTCTTGGCTAGGTCTTTCCTCAATATCCACTAATTCAGATCTTTCTATGAATTCGGCTTCCTCCAAAATCCTATTCCACTTTGAAGTCTCAGGCGTGAGTCCCTTTTTATATAGTTCTTTCCGCATGGTTGACCAAAAACCATTAAAGAGCTTAACTATCCTTTCACATTTGCTAGTGAAGCCTACGATTGTGAATAGTTCCTCGAGGCCAGATACGTAATCTCTAACTGACTGTTTTCCCTGGTGATAATTACTCAGCTTAGTACGCTGCAAGTTATGGAAGTTCACAGGAAAGCAGTTGTTAAACAATCCTTTGAAGAACCGTTCTATACCCCAACTTTCCAGGTCTAAAGATGCCTCACGGGCATAAAATCTCCATGCCCGGCCCTTCAAGAACTGAGAAATCACCAGGACTTGGCAACGTTTGCTCACATGCCCATATTTCAGATACAGGGAGCAGTTAGACATGAACTGCATGAATTGTTGGATGTCAGCAGTGCCGTCATAGGACAATGGAGGGTCGGGCTTTATACGATCATTGCTACTACTTGATCGCTTGGTCTTGCGACGTTTTCTGGAGTTTTTTTGTCCTTTCTTTCGACCAAGTCCAGATCTCCTCCTGCGATGGCAGCTTCGCCCTCTTCTGCTCCCTTCAGGCAACCCATCAGATGAGCTTGAAGAGTCACTTTCTGATTTGGATCTCCCCAAGTAAGAACTGTCACTACTGTCCTCAGAGTCAGAACTTGAACTAGAGTCACTAGGCTCCAAGTCATTCATCTCACTGATGCGCCGGAAAGCCTGTTCCAATGCGCTCGCATTGGAAATCTGGGCCACCGGTTTCATTGCGTCAGTGTGTGACGTCTTCTTTCTTTTGGATTTGGATTTTGACTTTCTCTTATAGTTCCGTGGGCTGCCTTCGTTTTCCTCTGGGACCTCAGTTTTCTCTGCCGGATCTGCCTCCAGCTGTTCTAGTAGGTAGCGAGTATTTTGCTCGAACTTGCAGGGTGTGATGTATTCACGGCCCCGTTTTTCAGCTCGCTGTTTCTCTCTTTCCTCAATTGCTTGTGAGGCCTGGAGCAGTGCATTGACCATGCGTCTATTTTGGTGTTGCTCCTTTTTACCGACATCTTCATAGATGGGCTCAAATTCTTGTTCTTCTCTGTCATCCACTTGCTCGTCTCGCCCAGCAGCATCGTTGTAACTTTGAAGTATCTGTCTCTGGGTTTCAATGTCCATCTCAGGGCCTGATAATTGGACTCCTCCTCAGTTGCGTGGGTCCACTCCTTTCCCTTTAAGGTTTGATCCACCTTCCTGGGCACCTGCTTCCTCATTTGAAGTTACATTCATAGCATTCACCGCTATATTTATATATCTACAGTCCATACGTTCACGATCGGCGTCAGTAAGTGTATTCCTAGCTGTATTGAATACATTAGTCTGTTCTTCTGACAGACCCTGGTCCTCAGCTTCCTGGACCTCGTCTTCCACTCTTGCCTGTCGACGGGGTGGGCTTGAACTAGCGGGCACGGGCGGCTCGCTTTCTTTCTTACTTGACGTTAACTCAGTCAACTCCGATGTTTCCTGTGATTGGCGGGAATCTTCCGCATCTCCAGCATTAGACGAGCCGGGATCCTCCCTATCAGAAGGGGCTCCGGGCATTTCAAGCTCCAGGGTATCATAGCCAGGCCTATCCGTGTCTTGTGGGATCCGAGCTTCCCGCTCAGCGCCCTGGATGGCTCTGGCCTGCGATCCGGCGGTGCCAGTATCGCGAACTGCCATTCCGGCTCTCGTTCCTTGGCCAGTGGAAGAGGTAACCGGGTTCCGAGTTCGAAGGGGGTATCTAGATGGAAATTTCTGGTTATTTTGCATTATAAAAATTTTGCTCACCACCAAAGGTTGTCTTCTGGT
Organism: Termitomyces sp. T159_Od127; assembly: GCA_018857305.1. NCBI lineage: Eukaryota > Fungi > Basidiomycota > Agaricomycetes > Agaricales > Lyophyllaceae > Termitomyces > Termitomyces sp. T159_Od127. Next base: position 634 of record JABCKQ010009028.1, on the reverse strand, counting down.
TGATCAGACCGTCCAATTACTGCCGGGTGAATTTTGCGCTGTAGTTAGGTCTTCAAAGACTTTGATGAGTTCAAAATATGTGACGTGAGCAAGCCGGTTAAGGCAATGGTCACGGCACACTAAGAAAAGTCTCGCGGTGTGAACTGTTGTAAGTCCTCTGTTGCAAAACTGAACCTAACTACAACATACGTTCAGGTATTTAAATGGTAGCTAAGCGGTTGTTAAGGAGAGTGATGGCAATCAAATAAAACATATGGGACATTGTCACGTAGTCACGAATCCGTTACACTTCCATTTCTACTAGAATAGAGGATCCGCACAGAAAATAAAATCTTATTCAGTGGAGACGTGAGCGTGGGAGTCGGGGATTGGCGCTTGTCGCCGCTAGGATGGTCTAAAAAAACGGCTCGGGTGTCATACCTGGAACAAATTAGTGACCATATATGGTCACTAAATTTGATGTGTCTATATATGGTCACTAATAGTTAGTGACCATTTGGGGATAGTTTTTAGTGACCATTTGGGGATGTCCGCTCTAATAAGAAGTATTTTCCCATGGTCAATCAAAGACTCCGGACTCTGATTATCACTAGTTTTGTGCTTTTTTCTTCTGATTTCTTTCATTTGCTATGTC
>JABCKQ010009027.1:0-10283 GCA_018857305.1 Termitomyces sp. T159_Od127 | reverse complement strand
AGTCGGATAACAACATGATCGAGTGTGGCGAGGGTTGATGCTAGTGAGGCTAAGGCGACACTACTGCATGGTGGACGAACATGTTATCGTCATATTCTTGTGCTTGAACTCATAGCACTAGGCTGCACTGTCTCCTTATTCAATGTGACAAAAAACAGATTGGAAGCTGTTGTGACTTTGAAAACACTCTCGTTGTTCCTATCAAGAAAAATAATTCCCATCATGCTCCTCCGCCGATCATCATAAAAACAAGTAGGCTTTCGCATAGATATTATGGAAAAACACTCTCCAATCTCGTTCATAAAGTGTCATAATGTTTGGAACCATGTCCGTCCAGGTTTTGGGGTACCGATAATGGTTTCGTTGTGCGATGTAAGAATTCCAAAAATACGGATACCAACCAGCGTGCTCCCAATCGATGATTCCAGAAACATGACCATTGTCGATAAGGATATTCTCGGGTACAAGATCACCATGTGAGAAAATGGGTGATTTCTCAAAGTCAAAATTGCTCAAGTCAACAGGTTCGATGACAGTACAACCAACGGCAGAATTCGCTGTATCAATGGGCCAGTGGAGGAATTCTGATAGATTTGTCGCTAACCATGGGCCATGAATTCCAAATGGATGAAACCCTAGGAATTCGGAGGGTTTTCCTACCATACCCATCTGTCCGTAGGTATCCAGACAAGAGAGCTTACGGAGAATCTCCTTCAACTCCGACTCAATGATGGCTTGCTGATCTGGTTGGAGAGTCGGGAGTAGAACAGAGAGGCTCTGTCCCGGAAGCTTTGACTGGACAATATACGTTATGGATTCAGCTTCGTCATGAAGTGTTGCATATATTTTAGCGACAGGGACTGTGGTATGCGTAGCCACAAGCATTGTCGCCTCAGCTTCTCGTGAGCTGGCACGGGTCCCATATTTGACCAAGAGCCCATTTCCGATGTCCACAGCGCTTGAATGTACTCTACGCCCTTGAGATACTGCGAGTTTCACGCGTTCGAGAGTCCATTCAGATGGCTGGCTAGAGATGGCCTGCGACGACGCTACATCTATGTGAGGATATCCTTTTGAGCGCTGATGAGAGCTCACAGTTGTAACTTTGCATAGTTATTCCCATCTGTTGATCAAGAAGAAGCAACAGAGATGGGTGTCGAGACTCGAGGTATGGAGACAAGGGCAAGGGACAGGGTCCTGTTTAACCATCTTTTTGGACACGTGATCCAGGAGATCGCCGAAATTTATCAAGAGATGACGGACAGATCGAGGCTGCGAGGCACATACTTACTGTTTGTTATTCTATAAATCAGTCACGCGAATGCGTCCATCTTCGATGTGTGTCAGGGTTGCTACTAGTGTCCAGATGGACCAGGATCTTGTCTGCTGCGACCATACACGTCGATCACCGTTCATGACTAAGTGGCGCAAACCATAGAGCAGGATTTCCTTGTGTGCTGAGTAACGCCACCGCATGACGAGCAGATTTCTGGAGCCAGAGGATTTCTCATCCTTGCACGCTGTACATATGAATCAACCATGCGAGGGATTATCTAAGCACGCACTTGACTAGTGGAACAGGCACCGGTGGCAAGCCAGTTATGCATGGTCTTTGATCGATGATGATCGTACGTCCCATAAATGACTTCTTTGTTCCCCCTCATCAATCCGCCAGATCTCAGTGACAGCAGTGACAAAAGACTCCAATCTTGGTGATGGTAGTAACGTTCTTCGAAGATTTGCATCATGTCTGGCGAGGTGAGTTTCTTGTGTGCCATTGCTACGGCCTGTTTTTATGCAACTCGCTGCAGGCGTGTCCTCCCGAGATTGTTACTAAGGTTATAGTAAATATAGCTAGCGCCGCGAGTCTGATGGTCTGTACAGTACTAGTCAGATGGCGCAGAAATGATCAATGGGAGGTCATGAACTCCGCACGTCAACGTCAGTTATTTTAGCCCTTACCATGTCAGTGAAACGGGCTAATTATACATACAACTCTACTACTTGCTGTGTTTGATGAAGTCGTCCTTCATTTCGCGTTCGATGTCTTGTCAGTATGATTGGGATGTTCATGTCCTATCAGCGTCCTATTTCCCTTCACCCTTTTCCCCCTGAAACGCGATCAGTTGTCCGTCGTTGCGGGTGACTAGCTGAGCTGACTTGAATGATGAGAGTAAAACAATTGCCTTGCGTATAAATACCTCCGCAGCTAGGAGGGCATTCAGACTGAGCATCTCTCTTCGCCTACAATCCCACTTACAATGATTGCCTCGGAACGTGCATCCATTGTCCTCTCGTTCATCCTCGCAAACGCTCTCCTCTCCTCTGGAAGCACGCTGCCTCTCGCAGAACCTTCGCAGGGAGCGACTTCAAAGATCAGGTCTCCTACGAAGATGCTTACATGTCCTGAAGGCACCTATGGATGCGAGAATGGTGAGTATAGTCGTTTGGGACTTGTGCAATACAGAGTCGTAACTCGGATCGATAGGTTTATGGTGCTGCTACGACAACTATTATTGCGGCGTTTGGAATGGACAACCTGGATGTTGCCCCCTTGGCGAAGTTTGCGAGTAAAGGGTATCAAGTTTTGTCAGTGCCGTTGTAAGTACTCTTCCTCTTTCCTTTTGGAAAGTGACACCACTCATCACCAGTCGACAGCTGCTGGTGATAACTTGTTACTTTGCAGACATATGACGGATTGATTGGTTTTCTTCCTGATTTCTTGATCAACAATATTCGCCGTGTTTATTTCTAGTTTGAGAACTCTCTAGTCGTTTCGTGTTTGTATATGGGAGAGCTGTGGGCTCAATCAACGCACAGTCGGATATCTGTTTCGGCTAGAAGCAAGTGAGCTTCGTGAGGGTCCTCGTGACAAACCGGCTCTGTACATGATGTCAACTGCATCGAAATTTGGCCAGTAGAATTTATATGCTTGGTTTCCATGAATGACGAGCTTTTCGCGGCTACGAACTCGAAAGGAACCAGATCGAATCTCTCGTGGGTCCAACGCGCAATCTTGGCGACACCCGCGAAGGGTTCAATCGCTTTGTGTGAGATACAGAAAGTAAAGAAGGACTAGTGGCCTTTGAAGGGCGACCAGAAGATTGAGCTATATAAGTCAAGGACGTCGGATCAACAGACGAAATTGCTAGTTTTGCTTTGTGACTGTTGTTCCACGACCACCAACTCTTCCGCATCGTCTCCTGCAGTGCAGCCCGCTGGGCTCGTCGTTCTGTTCGTCGTCGTTACTTATAATTCGGAGATCGCCTGTCGCTGATCACGATATATTATAAAGAAATTCATTTTAGAGCCAAACAAGGGACCTGCGCCCACAATGTCAGCAAGGCAAAACAAGAAACAGCGCAAAGGACGCAATAATCCAAACAATCGGGAGCGCACGGTCACTACTCTCACGGAAGACCCAAACTCCTCCTATCTCATTCCCCTCCCCAGCGAGGATCCCCCGGGTGCTCTCATGTCGTCCCCGTTCTCGATTGCTTCTTCTGCTGGCAACGGTCCTTCGTCGGCCTATCAGCCTCCAAGCAGCTACGAGGCCTATGGAGTCACAGATTTCTCATCACAGCCGCAAGTTTTCTCGCAGCAAGCACAGCAACACCAAGTGACGCAGGCTCCGGCCATACCGGGCAAGAACGATCTTGAACGTCTGGAAAATCTCAAGAACATCATCAAAGCCAACCAACATGCCAACTATCGTCCTATTGCACAGCCAGCAGCGCTTGCCGCGCTCTACCTAGGTCCTCTATCCACGTCGCAATTGGAACCGAACACGAATGGTCCATCACAAGCTATCTCAACAACTGGCTCTGGTCCTTCATCGCCGGTCGATCACGGACGACGCCCGCCCCGTCTTCAAAGCAAGGACTGGGAAAATGCAGCCCGAGGAAAATCTACAACAATAAACGGCAGTCAGCCGACAAACAATGTGCTATCCGATTCAAGTCCCATCCCTGCTCATCTGCTGACCTCTTCTTCCTCCTTTTCATTTTCCACCCAGACTAACTCACCGATGCAAAGCTATGGAGGGCGTTTCAGTCAAAGCATCAACACTCCCTCTGCAATTGAAACCTCAAACATCCAAGGCAGTGCAAAGATCAACTCTGCGGGACCTCTGTCGGCGGAACCGAAATCGATTGACGTGCCCATGTCGGACCCGCAAGCTGAAGTGTCTGCGCCTCCTGCGCGGTTCGAGTCTGGCGGGGCCCGTACTATCTCTAGCAATGCTGAACCGGTACGCATTCCCGAAGAAACTGGCTATGGCGCACCTCGCGGACCTGGGATCGCTGACAAGAGTCCTTTCGACGGTAAGGATGATTTGCGCACTCCTAGAGATAGCTCCTGGACTGTGAGAAATGGCCCTCCTCCTGATGATCGACGACGGGACCTTGACCGCCCCACTCCATCACCCAGGCCCCCTCTTAACGGCAGCGGTGGAGGCTCTGATGCTCGTTCAAATCCTAGTGACCGTCCACCCTTGCCCAAAGATCCCTTGCCGCCTAGGGACGATAGGTTCTATGACCGAGAAAGAGAGCGCGATAGAGAGCGCTATGACCGCGATCGCAGAGACTGGGAAAGAGACAGGCGTCCCTCCTATGACAGGTTTCGTCCTCCACCTGATGTCGCCCGGCGCCCACCTCCAGAACAGAGGCACTATGAACCCGATTACAATGATCGTGGCCCTCCTCGTCGGTACGACATCGTGAAAGAAGAACCCGTCTCTGATGCTCGTCGGCTCGCGGATCTCCGCAGGCCACCCTCGCCAGTCCCTGATGGTCGCCCACCTGTGCGGCCTGAGGATGATCGGCTTCCTTTAGTTGCAAGATTTCCTCCTTCAAGTGGCGATTCACGTGTTCCTCCTGTTGATGTATCTCGTCCTCTTCATCCTGATCCGAGGGCTCCTGTCCCGCCTCAGCGAGCTCCGTCTCCGGATAACAGGCCTGTACGGACAGCTGCTTTTGATGTCAGACATGTAAAACCTGCTACTATTCCAGAAGAGCGACGCGGTGCTCCGGTGCCGCCAGAAGTCCGTGCTCCTCCAAGTTCTGTCCGACCTGCAGACATTCCGGGTGTCACTCGGCCTACTGATCGTGATCGTGAGCGTAATGTTCCTTTAACGCCTGTAGATGCCTCTCGTCCTTCAATTCCATTGGAAGAGCGGCTTAGCCGCCCTTCGTTGCAGGAACGACTTAGTAGTGCTCAGCCAGAACTCCCTAGTCAAGTGCCACCTGCCCCTGCAAGTCGACTCGAACCTGGCCGTCCACTTGAAGAGCGTCTATCTGCAATACCTGTATCTGCTGATTCCAGAGAACAACGAGGGCGTATCCCGGATCGTGCTGAGCGTCCTCCTCCACCGCCACCTCCAAGTCGACCACCTCAACCAATTGACGAGCGGATTGTTGCACGCCCGCCACCTGTCCCTGCTCAAGATGATCGTCGCATCGACGACCGTCTTGGGCGGTATACTCGCGGAATGAGTCCTCCAGCAGACCGATCTACTTACCCTCCTCCAGTTCGTGAAGATCCACTCTCAGTCAACAAAGGCGTGCCTTCTCCTCGTTCTGGTGTACGTGACTATCGGCCTATCTCTCGTGAACGTTCTACGGCCTCGTATCGTGCTGATGAAAGAAATTATATCTCTGATGACAGGCGTACTGACGCTATGGATGTAGATACACCATCACGTTACAATGACTCCCGTTCTATCCCGTATAGTAGACCTTTCTCGCCGCCTTCTGCGGCTGAATTGGCTAGGGACCGTGCTCGGTCTGCAGCTCAGTATCCGCCGTCACCGAATCGGCCTCCGCCACCTCATGATACGCATCCCTATGATGAGGATCGGCGGTATCCGAGCAGCAGGGATTGGGCTCCATCATATCACGGCGACCGACGAAGGGAATGGAGTACTGCAGACGAAGAGTATTACAAATCAAGACAGTGGGATCGCAATCCTGCACTGCCACCAGCGACATCTACACCGGACAGGGAAAGATACGAGCGTGAAGCGCCTCCACCTCCCGCTGTAAGGAACAACGGCTGGGAGACGAGAGACGAGAGGGAAAGGAGAGATTATCCGCCCCCGAGGGCACCGTCGCCGACGCGTCCGTATGATGCGCACCCGAGGTCCCTCAGCTCACGCTTGACAGATACGTACAATACGCCCGCCCCGGGAGGAGCATTGAATGATCGCTCGTTCGCACCGCGTGATGCGCCCCCGCCGTTCAGCAGGGTGCGCCCGCGGAGTCTCAGTCCCCCTGCTCGCCGGCCTGGGGCTCCTGTGATTGACGAAAGCAGACCGCCCGCTAAGCGGACGAGAGAAGACGGGTATGGAGCGGGGGAGTATTACCCTCCGTCGACCGTGCCGAGCGCGCGAGACTCGGGTGCGGCGCTCCGGAGGCAGGAGAACTATCCAACTTTGCCTAGAGCTGTGAGTCCGCCTGCACCCTCCGGCGCGGGGAGCGCGTACTTTGATAATCGTGGCCCTCTGCCGCCCGCGGCCTCGTCTGCGGTGAGCGGGGGCGATAGAGAGTATCCCCCGAGAGAGTACCCTGTACAGTCGTATGAAAGACAGAGGTCGCCGTCGAGGGGCGCTACATATTCTAGGGGAGGGTATTCGCGTGATACGAGAGATGATCGTAGGTACCCGCCGCAGCCGCCTCCGCAGTCGACTATGCTCCCTCCTCGACGGCCATGAAGGGGAGAAAAATGAGCCTCGTGAGTTTTGTTGAGGTTCTAATTCAAGTTGGTAAATCTGAATTCACCTTTTTTCCAGTAGTGCTCTGCTCAATGCAAAATGAAAGCCATGCGTATGTATGGTTGGACTATCTTTTATTATCTCTTCCTTTCGATATTCAAGAAGATCTACACGGAAGGTCTCTATTGTGGATTGAGGTGTCGGGTAACTCAGGGATTTTCATGCGATCTGCCTATTTGTCCAATCTATTGTCTTTGATGTCTAAGCTCATGTAACAGAGATTTCAATTGCTTCTGAAGTAATATTCACAATAGACGTCTTGATAAAACGTATACCAAAAGCTACGGGCCAGTCTTGAGCCCGACTTCGAGTTCGGCTCCCAATATCCAGAGGCCTGAGCTTCTTGAAGCCAGCCAAGTCTTGAGGAAGTGTGTAGCCTATAGCTACATAGCACAATGGAGACCCCAATTATATTTAAGCTATGTTAGACATTATATTGATTTACCTAGATAGCGCAAAGCAGACTAGGTCGATGTAACATGAATATCAGTAAATGTAAGCATGTTAAGAAGAACTGAGGTGTGTATGTAACCAAAAATCATCCCCGACTCTCTTACGTAAGTAAGAGAAAGGGTTCTTTGTCGATCGGCCAATGAAATCACCAAAATGTCAATGTCGTGAAATGATAGTGGTTACCAGGGTGAGGCCACAAAGCCGGCAAAACCTTGGGGTCAAAAAAATAAGGTAAAATAAATCAGAAATAATAATTAAAAATACATCAAGTATATGTCCAGGGTTTGAACCTCAGCTTTTTGAGGGGGCACCAGGTAATCCATAGGGCATGCTAACCACTAATCCATACAGCTGTGCCAGTGAAATCATCAGTACACCTTTTGATACAACCTGGGTCTTATCACCACTACATCAGCACCAGCCCTGGCCATCCCCGACGCTTCTTCAACTGCAGCTGCCACATCAGCACTGGCCTCTGCAACTCCTGGCACTCTCCCTAGCCCATGCTGAGGCCCTCATCATGCATCACAACCATGCATCACTGCTGGTCCGACCTCTGCATGCCATACCCCACTTCCGCTCGCCTCCTCACCTCATTGCCATGACATGTCTCCATGCTCCCAAAGCAAGACCTTCCTTTCAAGAGCTTCCTTTGTGCTGCATAACATGCATTGACCTCTGCTGCCACCTTGCATGATCCCCAGGTCTCACCTCAAGCCCTGGCACTGCAATTTGTCACTGGGACCTGGACCTGAGCCCCAGGGCCTACTTACCATACAGTATATAAGTCATAGAGTAGCAAATAGTACTCTAGTCTTAATATTGCTGTACTTCTCATTTTGTGTTCATGTTTTGTCTCTGTCTCCTAGTCTTGTGTGTCCTGTTCCTACTTTTTGACTCTATCTCATTTTTGTATTGTACTCGTCTTATATTGCCCCGCTTCTCTTTGTCTCTACTTGTCTCATATCCTGAATCTATCTCTGCTTTATCTCTTTTCCTCTGCCTCAAGTCTCTAAGTTCTTTCTCTATTCTCTCGTCTCTCACCTTTGTCTCAACTTGTTCTGTTTCCCCTTTCCCTTATTTTATCTTGGCTCTTTTCTTTTCTGGCTTGCTTAGATCTCCGCATCTTCCACCTTTCATCCTAGGACTTGCTAAGTCCCTGCACTCACCCCAGCCTTCTATTTGTTAGCCCTGGGACTCACTTGCACACCAGTGCTCACTTCATCCTCTTCCCTCATGTCTCTGGGACTATCCCTGCCCCAGTGTTACCGGTGATCCCTCGCTCGACTCTCCTTGTATCCCTGGTCCAGCCCCAGTCTCTTATGCCCCACACTCTTGACAGTATGTTGCATTTGTGGATATTGTGCACACCACATAAGGATTCACCCAGTGGACTGAGCCCCTATGGTCAGCAGAACCTGACAATATTGATCACTCTAAGATCAAATCTATAAGCACTCCTCTAGACATATAAAATCCCCTCTGACCTCAACCATTCACTTGTGTGGCTCCTTAGCCTAGAAGAGATGACTATCACACCAATATATTGTGGTTGCTCTGTCTACAAAATTGCTATTAACAAGAGATGATAATCAGAGTGCTAGCTTGAACACAGAAATTGAGATGACCAACACACAACAGACTTGCCATATTGTTGCCTCCTAAACAGAGGTACCATGGCTCTTTCTAAATGCAGAATTTGTGAAGTGGCAGAGTAGAGGTGCCATAAGGCTTTCTTTAGATGCAAAATTTGTGAAGTGGCAGGGCCTGACCACACAACTCCTCATCAAGCTCATTCTAGTATTCAACATTGATGAAATGCCAAATGAGCTCAGCACCATCAACTCTGTAGTCAACCTGGTGCTTCACTACCAATCCCATGCTGAGCAGGCCATCTTTGCAATCACTAGTCTAAGCAAGCAAGACATAATTCTTAACTTCACCTGGATTTGAGAGTACAATTCTGAGGTGGACTGGGCTCAAGGCAAAGTGAACATGAGCCAGTGCCTTCAGAGATGCCTGGTATGTGCAGCAGAAGCCAAAGAGAAGTGCCACTTGGAGGTGCAAGAACATACTGTTATTTAGGCCTGCTAAATAGGTCATATGTGTCAGGTTCCACTGACCACGGGGGCTCAGTCCACTGGGCGAATATCTTACATGGTGATTACCGTGTCCATGGATGCAGAGCACTGGTAGGGCGCAAGGCATAGGAGGCCAAAGTGGGCGGGAGCGGTGTGTTGGGGAGTGCCGGTCTTGCTGGTGAGTGGGCGAGTGCTGGGGAGGGTGGAGGACGAGTGCCAGGGGTAGGCGTGAGTCCTGGGGGTACAAGAGGGTGGAACGAGTGAGCGCCAGTGCGTGAGCGAGTCCCAGGGTTCAAAGAGATAATGGGCGTGGGGACTTAGTGATTCCCAGGGAGAGACGCAGAAATTAAGCAGGCCAAAAGGGAAAAGGGTTGAGATAAGATAAAGGGAGAGGGAACAGATCAACTTGAGATGAGGAGTCGGAGACAGAAGAGCCAAGAGAAATTAGAGTAGGGAGGGAGAGAAGAAGCAAAGTAGAATAGATTAGAGTACAAAACAAGTAGAGACAAGGCAGGGAGACTATACAAGGTGAGTATGATAAGAAAAAGAAACAAGTACAAATGATGAGACTGGGACACATGAGAAAATGAGACAGAGACAAGAACACAACAAAACAGTACGGAGCTACGGTAATATCAAGACTAGAGAACTACTTACTACTCTACGACTTATATACTACACAGTAGGTAGGCCTTGGAGTTCAGGCCCGGGCTCTAGTGGCAGGTTGCGGCATTGGGGCTTGGGGTGAGACCCAGGGGCCATGCAGAGCGGGGTGAGGTTGAGACATGTCACGTGGCATGGAGGTCTCTGTCAGGTTCCGCTGACCTCGGGGGCTCAGTCTACTGGGCGAATCCACCTTACGGCTATTCACCGTGTACAAACACAGAGCACCGGGAGCAGCGCGAGGCGTAGGAGACTGAAGCGGGGCGGGGAAGGGTGCGTGGAAGGGTGCCGGGGGTGCCGGTGGGTGAGACGGGTGC
>JABCKQ010009026.1:0-10311 GCA_018857305.1 Termitomyces sp. T159_Od127 | reverse complement strand
GGGCTGTGACATACTTGACACTGTAGCAGAGGCCTAAGAGAACCTCTTCAATCTCCATATGCGCAACAACAAGCAATTCACCACCTTCATCATCTGCTTCAAGAAGGAGGCCTATAAGACCAGTTGGAACTACAATGCCCTCCAGTTTGCTCTTTGCTGCGCCCTACCCCAACACATCAAGGATGTCCTTCACCTTGCCCCCAAACAGCCCAGCTACAGCGGTTACAAGGCTCTCATCACTCAGATTGATCAGCAGTATTGGGAGGATTGCAGCATGTACTCAGCACTCCAGGTGCCTTAGAACTCCTTCAAGAACTCCAACTGGCAGACTGGGGCTGCTGCAGGCAACTGGACCACTGGCGCTGCACTGCCTCCCAACTCCACCACATGACCGCCCTTTGGATGAGGACTGGTCAACATCAATTGACCTCTGAGACCCCGCCCGCAAACACAACTCAACGCTGCTGACACACAGAAAGCCCCAGACTCCAACCAGGCCAACAACAACTTGCTCCAAGATCCCCACAATGCCCTGGACTACACAGACAATGAGGAGGCCCTGTGTGCAAGTAGGCTTATGAACTAGCTGTGGATTGACATGCTGGAGGAGATGCAGGAGTAATGACAACATGAGGGAGCATGCATCTTGTGTGGTGAGCAAGGTCACTTCATCAATGAGTGCCCTAAATACCAAGTTGTGGCATGAGCTGTGTGGACCATTGACAGCAAAGACTGTGACTTCTGGTTTACAGAAAATGACCCAGCGGTTTAGATCTTGAAGATGCATTAAATTATGGACTAGACCTTGATGTCTTCTCCACTCCAGCTACACACCTCCATGCAATGGCTCTATCCCCAGACATCCTCTCAGCTCACCTCCCCTCCCAATCCTCCCAAGCTCTCCTCCTCTATACTACCCTCTCCTCCTCCTCCACCACAGTCAACACCTTGGTTGACAGCGGCACCACTGACAACTTCATTGATGAATCCTTGGTGACGCTTGCTGCAATGCCCCAGAGATTACCTCTCCCCATCTGCCTCACTCTCTTTGATGGCAGCTCTACTTCTGCTAGCAACATCACCCACTATGTACAGACCACCCTCACCTCAGCCAACAGTCAGCAGCAAGACCTTCAGCTGCTTGTGATCCATCTGCACGCCTTTGCTCCCCTCATCTTGGGCCTCCCATGGCTCCGCTCCACCAACCCCCACATTGATTACTTCTCTGCAACTCCGCTCGAAATCTGCCTAGTCATTCATCCTCAACACCCTTGGCGAGTCTCTCCAAGTCCTCACCACCCTCATCGACAGCGGGGCTACTGGAATGTTTGTCAGTTAACCACAACCTCACTCATGATCCCCTTGATAGACCAATAGATTTACAACTCTTTGACGATAAGCTCACCACCGCTGGGCCTATCACTAAAACACACTCCAGCTCCATCGTCCTTGACAACGGTCTACAATTCCTGGTTGACCTCTTGGTCACACAGCTCCTGAAGACCACCCCCATTGTATTAGACTACTCTGGCTATGCGATGTCAACCCCAACAGTGACTGGAGGGACCTCACCATAAAGTTCTCTGGACTCAGTGCTTGTCTCACTACCATCCATCTCCGTCTCCAACCCACCAATGGCCAGAGCTACTGGTGCCTTGACAGCACTCCCAGACAACTCTGGCAAACCTCCTCCACCTTGACACGTCCTGGATGCACTTCCAGCCTTTCTCCCCAACATTCCTCACAATAAGTATAAAGGCTCCAATTACCCCATCTATCGCTCTTAGATGACTCCAGACACCAACAACGCAGATCAGCCCCCCAACTCCCTTGACCTGGATGCTCTCAATATTAAAATCATCAGCCCAGCCCCCTTCACCCGCATCATCCAAGATGGCACCCCTGCTTTCCAGCTTCACATCTCCCTGGCGCTCCCAGAAGAACATCTAGGCGCAGATGCCACTACTCTGGAACCAAAAACAGAGAAACAGATATTACACAAAGTAGTTTCTCCAGAGTGCCATGAGTTCACTGACATGTTCTTCAAAGGAAGTGCCAAGGAGCTCCCTCCACACCAGTCATATGACTACAAAATTGACCTCAAAGATGGTACTGCACCCTATTTAGCAAGATCTACAACATGTTAGAAGTTGAACTCCACATGCTAAAGGATTATCTCAATGACATGCTTGGTAAAGGTTTCATCTGACCCCCAATCTCTGCCGCTGGGGCTCCAGTCCTATCTGCTAAGAAGAAAGACATTTCCCTATGCCTTTGCATCAACTACTGGGGCTTCAACAAAGTCACCAAAAAGAACCAGTACCCACTTCCCCTCATTAGTGATCTTGTTGACTGCCTCCACAGCACCAAAGTCTACATCAAAATTGACTTCCTCTCCAGGTATAACATGGTCCAAGTAGACTTGAATTTGATGCAGGACACTCTCGAGGTAGGCCCACCACTGTTTGAAGGCTTCAACAATGGTGAGGAGCTCCTTGTCATAGATGTCATAGTTGAGCTCCATGGGGATCACCAAGCAGGTGTAGAAAGCAACAGGCCAGAGCTCATCACTGCCAGGATCCATCTGCGAGAGTATACTAGCGATGGCGTAGTTAAAGGCATTGCATTCAAGGACAATAGGAAGGGAGGAGTCAAAGTAGCGAAGGATAGGAGTGGAGGTGAAGGCTTCTTTGAGGAGGGTGAATATGCTCTGGCACTTGCTGTCCCAGTTCCATGGGGTGTCCTTTCTTGTGAGCCGGTTGAGGGGTTTGGTGATCTTAGAGTAGTTATCAATGAACCAGCGGTAGAAATTGGCAAAACCAAGGAAGGACTGCATCTCTTTTACACTCTGGGGTGGAGGCCAGTTGAGGATGGCCTCCACCTTAGCGGGGTCCATGCGAACACCATCCAGGATGACTATGACACTGAGGTACTCAACTTCAGTAGTGTAAAACGAGCACTTCTCCGGTTTGGCATGTAGGTGGTACTCCCAGAGTTGTTTGAGGACATGGCAGACATGGTCGTGGTGCTCCTCCAGTGAGTTCGAGTAGATCAGGATGTTGTCCAGATACATGATAATGAAAACGTCATTCATGTTGTGGAAGATATCATTCATGAAGTACTGAAAAGTCTCAGAGGAGTTGGTCATACCAAAGGGCATCACTAAATACTCAAAGAGGCCATAGCGGGTGTGGAAGGCAGTCTTCCATTCATGCCCCAGAGCTATGCAGACATCAACAACTTACAGTACTTCACTATGACCAAGCAGCTCAGCCGCTGCCAAGCCCACTAATCAGAAATCCTCTCTGAGTATGACTTCACCATCCACTACTGCCCCAGCCAACTTAGCACCAAGCCCGATACCCTCACCTGGAGATCAGATGTGTACTCTAAGAAGTCGTTCATGGTGGAGCACAACACTTTTAACTATCAAGTGGTAATCTCACCTGAACATCTTCATACTATGCTGATTATGAACAAAGAAGGTATCCTACACCAAATCCACAACATCCTCCAGAACACCTTCACTCAGCATGACCCCCAAAACACCCCCACTGATGATGTCAACAACAACTGCTCTTTCACCCTCTCCCTCAACAACTGACTCCTTCTCTGGGATGGATGAATCTATGCTCCAGACCACAAGAAGATCCACCTAGACATCCTCTGCCAACACCACGACCATAAGCTCTGTGGACATTCTGGGATTTGTAAGACCCTTCAACTCATCTCCCAGACTTACTTTTGGCTAGATATGAAGAAGGACGTCACCTGGTATGTCCAGGCTTGTGAGTCATGCCTCCAAGCCAAGGTTCCCTGCCACCGCCCCTATGGCCTTCTCAAGCTGCTCTCCATTGGTTGCCACCCCTGGTTCTCCATCTTGATGGACCACATCATTGAGCTCTCTGAGTCAGAGGGCTTTGGTGCCATCCTCGTTGTTGTCTGCTGTCTCACCAAGCAAGCCATCTTCATCCCCTGCTGCACCACTGACAACACCCTGGAGCTTGCCAAGCTCTTCCTCAAACATGTATTCTTCAAGCACGGACTTCTGGATGACATTGTATCTGACCACAGCCCCCTATTTGGCTCCTAGTTCTAGCAGTCTCTGTGTAAGGCACTTGAGATTCAAACTAACCTCTTCACTGACTATTACCCAGAAACTGATGGCCAGACCAAACAAGTGAACCAGACCCTGGAGCAGTACCTCCACCTCTACATTAACTACTTACAGAACAACTGGTGCATGAAACTGCTCTTGGTGGAGTTCACCTACAATAACACCCCCCATTCTGCCACTGGAGTGTCACCTTTCTATGCTAATAAAAGTTATAACCCCTGGCTTACTCTCTTCCTTAGAAACATCCCCTCCCACATAGCCCATGAAGTCACCCAGGACCTCCAGTCACTCCACCAATTCCTCCAGGACAAAATCAACATTGCCAATAAAGCATATGCCAAGCATGCCAACCTCTGCTGCAAAGTTATCTCTGACTGGACCTCTGGCACCCTCATCTAGCTCAACCAGCACAACTTGAAGACCTGACAACCCTCAGTCAAGCTTGATCACAAATGCCTCTGCCCCTTCAAGGTTCTTCGGAAGGTCTCAACCCATGCCTACAAGCTCGACCTATCCCCAGGACTTAAGAGACTACACTTGGTCTTTCACATTCACCTGCTCAAATAATACGCCCTGAACCCCTTCTCTGGACAGCAACCCAGCCAACCACCACCTGTCAAAGTCAAAGACAAATACCACTATGAGGTCGACCACATCCTCGATTCTTGACTCATTTGCGGCTGCCTTCACTACCTTATTTGTTGGAAAGGCTATGAGTCCAAGGACGACACCTGAGAACCTCAGAAGAACCTCACTGGTGCCCCTGCCAAACTCCAGGACTTCCACTAGCAGCACCCTAACAAGCTCTAGAACCTCCAGAACTAGCACTCACAGATGGCATTAGTGGGTGTAACCTCCACCTCTGGTTTCATTAGGGATTCAACTCCCACTAAGACTCCTACGTGTTTCCTTACATACTTACTTCTTCCAATTCTCATAATTCACAAAAAGAACCCTGAGCACAATAACAAGATATATATGATCAAGACTATGAGTACAAATAATACATAGAAAAAACAAAAAGTCTAAGAAATCAAGAACTCAGAAGGCATGGAGCTCAGTGACTAGCTGGCCTCCTCATCACTTCTTGTTACCCTGCTCCCTCCTGCCACCTGCCCCGTGACTACCATTGCTATTTCCATTTGGGCCACCAGCAATGCCAGGTGATCCTTCCGCAATGGCAACACCTCCCCCATGTCAACCACCACATCCAGCTACAATCCTGGGGCAATCACATTGCACTGCTGGTGCCCTGCCAGCAGTAAGTCCAGCTGAGCCAGACCAAGGTTCAGCTCCATGGGCAGGTTGAAAGGCATCTGGCCCACACCCTCCCAGAGCAGCACCTGGGCTACCGATGCACTGTTAAGGAGCAATTGGTGCTCCTAGGCCCAGCCTGTGCCAGAGCTTAATCAAAGAGGTAAGAATTGGCAGGCCATTCATGCAGAATCTCCTCATGACACAATGCCACCTCCACCAACGCCCAGTTCCACTGCTGGACCACTTCCTGCTCCGCTGCCTGTGCTGCCTCCACTGCCTGCTCCTCCTCTGGTGCCTCCCTCACCACCTTTGACTCTAACTCTGCCACTTAGGCCTTCAAGGCCACCAGTTCTGCCTTCCACTCCTTCACTGCTGCCAGCACTATGTCCTGGTCCCATTGAGCCTGGTCCTGGTCTATTATTGCCACCATCACCTCACCCTGCCCCCTCTCCAACTGCTTGTATGCCTCTTGCAAACGTTGGCACAGATTGATGGTTGACACCAGCAGTCTAGTTCCATCAACTCCTGTGGAGGGAGGCTGAAGACATGCCAGGGTCAGCAAAAAAATGTGGGGCCCCAGGGAACCTGCCAGCAATGCATTGCCTCTGCACCTCTTGCTTAACTCCACCTCTGGAGATGGGGAGGCCCACTGCTGCTTCTTACATAGCAGGCCCACCTTGATAAGAGGGGCTAGGACCGACTCCTCCTCCTCGCTCTTACTCGACTCCTCCATCAACCCAGACCAGCCTCCCTCACCCTCTTTGGGACACGAAGCCCCCTCCCTACCCATCATCACAACTGCTGCTTGCAACCTAGGATCCCCCTCTATCTGCTTCAATACCTACTCTAGCACCCACCCCTGCTTGGCCACCATGCATGACACTCGCTACAGCTGCAACATGGAGCATCTCTCGTGCTTAGACCAGCACAAGAGGCACATAGAAGAGTCTCAGCAAGTCTTGGCCACCAGTGCCTTGAACTTGCAAACCATCCTACAATGGGCACAGAACAAACACTGCAGTCCAATCAGGACTAGTGGACAAAGAGGTAGAGAATACTCATTGGTCCATGGTGGCAACACCAGGCCAACATCGGCAGGCCCTGAGGATGACCCACTGCCACAGCAAACTGGTCAGGCATGACGTCTGCCTGGACCACTTGATGAGCTGCCGGCACTAGATGGAACATCTTTGGAGCCAGGGGAGGCCACAACAGACAAACCGGCAATACTAGCACAGACTGGACCAGCTAATGCTGTACAACAACCATGGGAAGCACATAAGCCAGCCCTGCCACTGACAATGGTGCGCCTAGGAAACGCATATTCTAGGACCAAAAAGAACTCACAACACATTGCTACTGCTTGCTGGCAATCTCAGCGATGCTCAAAGAACACCTGGTGCTCCCCATAGGCCGCCCATGCATCCATGTTGCTCTTGTTGGAAGGAGGAGGAGTAGGGGACAACAACAAAGACATGAAAAGAGAATGGCTGAAAATCAGCAAAATTTTTTTTTCTTTTATCTGCATATGGGACTTTTTGATGGCCACCAGACTTTGACTTCAATGCCAGAAATAGCACAGCCACCCACAACTTTGTGCATCTCAAGGGTCTCAACACTGAAGGGGGGGTGATGTCACAACCTGCTACCAACCTCTGGGACTTAGCCCTGGCCCTTGGACTCCAACCCCCTCAAATCCACCTCCATGACCATCCTGGGCCCAGACCACTACCCAACCAACCACCTTAGCAGCCTCTGGCTATCACCGCCCATCACCACCATCAGCCATCACCACCCCTAGCATCCCTCCACCTATCACCACCTATAACCACTACATCAGCGATGGCTCCAGCCATCCCTGACACTTCCCCAACTGCAGCTGCCACATCAGCATCAGCGCCAGCAACACCTGGCACTCCTCCTAGTCCATGCCAAGACCCCCATCATGCATCACAACGACGCATCACTGTTGACCTGACCTCTGCATGCCACAGCCCACTTCCACTCTCCTCTTCACCTTCTTGCCACTACATATCTCTGGTTCCTAAAGCAAGACCTTCCATGCCGCATGACATGTCCCAACTCCACCACTGCCTTGCGCGATCCCCAAGTCTCACCTTGAGCCCTGGCACTGTAACTTGTCACTAGGACTTGGGCCTGAGCTCTGGGGCTTACCTACCGTATAGTATATAAGTCGTAGAGTAGCAAGTAGTACTCTAGTCTTGATTATTGCTGTACTTCTCATCTTGTTTTTTGTGTTTTGTCTCTATCTTGTAGTCTCAGACATTCTAGTCTCCATTTTCTGACTCTGTCTCATTTTGTATCTTACTTGTCTTGTATTGTCTCATTCTCATTGTCTCTACTTGTCTCATACTCTAATTCTATCACTGCTTTACTCTCTCTCTCCTCAAGTCTCTAAGTTCCCTTTTTTCTCTCTTATCTCTCACCTCAGTCTTGACTTGTTCTGTTTCTCCTTTCCCTTATCTTATCTTGGCTCTTACCTTTTTCAGCTTGTTAGATCTCCACATCTCTCGCCTCCACCCCCAGGACTCACTAAATCTCCACACTTGCCCCAGCTTTTTATCCATTAATTTCCAGGACTTGCTCATGCACTGGTGCTCACTCATCTCCTTCTCTTGCACTTCTAGGACTTGCACCTAACCCTGGCACTTGTCTTCTACCCCCCACCAGCACTCACCTCCCTATCTAGCATTACTAATAATCTCCTGCTCGCTGTCACAACCTGCTACCAACCTCTGAGACTTAGGCCTGGCCCCAGGAGTCCAACCTCCTCAAACCCACCTCCATGACCGTCCTGGGCCTGGACCGCTACTCAGCCAACCACCTCAGCAACCCCTGGCCATCACTACCCATCACTGCCACCAGCCACCACCACTACCGGCATTCCTCTGACCATTACTGCTGTGACTGCCACATCAGCACCAGCCCCAGCTATCACACCGCCCATGACCACCACATCAGTGCTGACCCTGGCTATCCCCAGCACTTCCCCAACCGCAGCTGCCACATCAGCACCGGTGCTGGCAACACCCATCACACATCACGATCATGCATTACCGCCGACCCAACTTCTGCATGCCACACCCCGCTTCCACTCACCTCCTCACTGCCTCACCGCTGTGTGTCTCTGTGTTCTCAGTGCAAGACCTTCTACACTGCGTGACATGTCTCAACCACCACCACCACGTTGTGTGATCCCTGGGTCTTACCCTGAGCCCTGGTGCTGCGACTTGCTACTAGGACCCAGGCCTGAGCCCCAGGGCCTACTTACTGCACAGTATATAAGCTGTAGAATAGCAAGTAGTACTCTAATCTTGATATTACCATACCTCTCGTATTGTATCTTTGTGTTTCATCTCTGTCTTGTAGTCTTGTGTGTTCCAGTCTCTGTTTTTTTGACTCTGCTTCATTTATTATTGTACTCATCTCGTATCTCCTCTTATTCATTGTCTCTACTCGTCTCCTACTCTAATTCCATCTCTGCTTTACTCTTTCTCTCTTTATCAACCTTTAAGTTCTCTTTGTCTCTTTTGCCTCCCGCCTCAAGTCTTGACTCGTTCTGTTTCCACTTCCCTTTATCTTATCTTGACTCTTTTCCCTTTCAGCTCGCTTGATCTCCACTTCTCTTGCTTCTATCCCTGGGACTTGTTAAGTCTCTACACTCATTCAACTCTTACTCATTAATTTCCAGGACTCGCTCACGCACCAGTGCTCGCTTGTTCCATTCTCTTGCCTCTTCAGGACTTGCACCTACCCCTGGCATTCACTCTCTACCCTCACCAGCACTCACCCTCTCTCTCAGCATTACCAGTGACCCTTCACTCACACCTTGGCCCCACTTTGGTCTCCTATGCCTCGCACTCTTGCCAGTATACTGCATCTGTGGACACCGTGCGCACCACATAAGGTATTTGCCCAGTAGACTGAGCCCCGATGGTCAGTGGAACCTGACACTTGCCTCTTCAGTCCTGCTTTGGTCTCCTATGCCTTGCACTCTTGACGGTATGCTGTGTCTGTAGATACAGTGCACACTATGTAAGGTATTTGCCCAGTGGACTGAGCCCTCATGGTCAGTGGAACCTGACAGTGGGAAAGCAGTGCTGAGGCTTGGTTTGGAGGCAAAGGTTGCATGTACTAGTGTAGGATCCAATGTACCAGGACATCTGGGACCATCAATAGTTCTAGGACACTAGCTTCAACATCTTTCATCAGCTGAGATGTCTGGTGAAGCAGGAGCCATGGTGCTACTCAACTATCATGGCATTAAGAACCCAATAGTCCTAGACTAGCTAGAGAGAGCCATCCTTCTTTTTAATGAAGAAGACCAGAGAAGCCATTGGCAATTTGGAGAAGCAGATGCAACCAGAGTCCAGGTTCTCTTAAAGAAAAGCATCAAGCCTGTTCTGTTCCTTAGGCACTAATGAGTAGACCTTACAGCTGGAGAGTTTGGAGTCTGGCATCAGTTCAATGGCATGGTCCCACTGCTTGCACTCCAGGAGTGAGTCAAAGAAGGCCTTAGAGAACACATCCTCAAAGCTGTGGAGGTACTGGAGCAGAGAGTTGGTGTGAATGCCTGGGCTAACTGCTGACATGTGGTCTGGCTGGGCCTGATCCTCTTTATGAGTAGCGGTAGATGCAGGGTGGTTGCATAGATCCAGTCCCTGACTTCTACTGCTCCAGGTGATGGATGCCATAGACCTCCCCTCTCAGCTCTTTTCTTGAAGCCCTGCTGCTGCTTCAGTCCTCTTTGTAGAGGGCCTCTCTATGGAAGAACACCAGAGGTGGAGGATCCAAAAGGTTGAGGTTTGCAAAGGAGAGGTGGCCTGCATGGCAAGCCTAGATGGCTGCATGCTCTTGCACTCCAGCCTAGCTCTCTTCCTTGACTTCAGTTATGCAAGTGGAACATCTCCAGGGGC
>JABCKQ010009025.1:0-10340 GCA_018857305.1 Termitomyces sp. T159_Od127 | reverse complement strand
ATTGTTACCCTTTCAGACCAAAAGACTGAGTATGTGGCCTCACTCGATTGGATCTCATCTCCATCTACCACTTTGAAGAGTGCTTGGCATATATCAAAGTAAAGGTGTTCTACAAGTCCATTGGTGCACTTATTGCAGCCCAAAATGCATATGTAGTGAATGTTATATTTCTTGGTGAGGTATGTTAGCGCTTTAATGATGGGAGCTCCATTGTCCGTGACTATTTCTCTTAGCACACTTCAACGGCAGATGACATCCTCAAAGAGCCACTTAGCAATAGCATCTGTGTTCTCCCTCTGAAGCATATGGAACTGATGTAGATTTTGCTGAATAATAGTGTAGGCATAGCAACAGTAGACAGTATGAGGAGTTGGTGCGTCTGCTGTACCTGGAAAAGATGACATGTTTTGACATACCAAGCAATGTCTGCTTGCGCTTGAGGCCACCAAAACCATTCCAGTAGAGTAGCCCTTGTTGTGTAGAGACCATGGTGTCCCAACTTGTTGTGCATAGCACAAAGGATACGTAGATGACCATTTTGCTTGACAGCCAATTCGTGTGCACCATCCTTGTTATGGCATCAAAGGCAACTGTTGCTTAGAAAGAAGTGGGTAGCATAGTGAATGAAGGACTTGTACTCATTGTCTGTTAGCTGTGGAGGGTGCTTAAGGTTGTCCATCCATTGGTGCAGCAAGTCTAAGCAACAGTCTTCTTTGATAGCCTTGATGCTCCTGGCTACCGTGTCATAGGTGAGTTTGCTGCTGTCTTTGTGCAACAGCTGAGGTTCCTCCACTATGCACATGGGAGCTTGTTGGATATAAATGTTCAAGTCCTCAGTATAGAAGGTGTCAAGTGTGTGGAAGGAAGTGGATGCATAAGGTACAATGGAGTGAAGAAGTGTGTTGGTAGGGCTGTCTGGTCATAACAGGCAGATAGGGAGTTGAATTAAGTGAATGAAACCATGAAGTCGGCTGATCCAGTTGCTAAAGTCCTTGTTGTCGCTAAGGTTGGGTTCTGGATTGCCAGGTTGCCTTGGTCACCTAGAGAGTCCATCAGGGCTGTGGAAAGCACCTTTAACATGAACTGATTCAAAGCAAAACATAAGGATAGCTACCACCCATCAGTTTATGCTTTCCAATGATAAGCCCCAGGTTGTGTCAAAAGGAGGACTGACATATTTCTTGGCATAGGCTTGGGGACTAGTGGTCAGCATGCCCTATGGTCTACCTGGTACCCTTCCAAGGGTGGGGTTCAAATCTCTGGACAAGCACTTTTAGTATTGTGTTATATTCTTTTCTTTACTTATTGTACCTTACTTTCTTGACTCTGAGGTTTTACCAGCCTTACTGCTGCACCCTAGCAACCATCATCATTTTGACGCTGACAGTTGGTGATTTTATATCTACTTTTTGACATCTTGACATGACAGACAGCTTGATTGGTGCTGCTAGGCATCACCAGGGTCTGATTGACATTTTTCTATATAAAAGATTATTGGTTGTTGTTTACTTACCCAGTTCCTTGCTTTGGCAACCTTTGGTTGCTAGCAGCGACTTTGCTTACAACTTAATATATATACTGCACTTATACACTGCCAATGACAAGTTATCTTCATTCCCCATCTCTTATGCATAGGCTTCAGAGCTCAATTCAGTCCCTCTTAAGCTTATCTTATGCCAAGGTCTTGTCTTAGTGCTTTGTTTCGCCACTGGGAGTACACTAGTGTTCTAGTCATCTTCATGCTTCACAAGTATGGCAGGCCTCTAGTGCTTGGCACTTATGCTAAGCACCAACTTTACACATCCTTACCATTGCTGCTGCTAATCTGTCTTCTGAGATCCTGCCTAGTTCTCTTCCCCTTAGCAAGCCCAACACTAATCCCTTTCACCTAGTGACTGCCTACCCAGACATCACTTAGTACAATTTCAAGCGTCATCACTGACAGCTGTATATCTGGGTTTTGAAGCATTTCCTTAGTATCTGGTGTCCACTTCTACTATGAGGTTCCAGACTCCAATTAGGTACATCCTTAGCACTTGTAAGGCCTGAAATAGCTTGTAAAGGTCCAGTTCTGGCTGACTGTAGCAAGACTCATGACTGTTAAGGGTGATGTATCCAAAGCAGTTATAATGTAATGTCTTTGCTTGTAGTTGTTGCTAAGGCTTGTGGTTGTTGCTAAGGCACTGGCAGAGGTAGAATCCAACAGCAATGTAAGAGGTGTCAATGGCAAGAATGACGGGGTTGGGAGAGGTGTAGTCAATGGCTACCAGAGGCTTGGTGTCCTGGAGCACTTTCACAAAGTCATGCTAAGCATTCACTTGGTCAGGACCAAACTCAAAAGGTTCGTTGGCATGGGTAAGATGAGTAAGATGATGAGCTCAGTGGGCAAAGTTTTGAATAAACATCTGGAGTACCCCCACAGTTCCCAAAAAGGCATGAACCTCAGAGAGATCATGATAGATGCCCCATCTTTCTAGGAGTGCTAAGCGAGACTTGTTGGATATGCATTCTTGAGAGTGCAGACATGGCCTAGGATTTTGAACTTTGGTACACATAGAACTAATTTGTGACCAGAAAAAGTCCCCCACAGTACTTTATGTGTTGTAGTACATAGTTGAGCAGCTGAAAGAAGTTTCAGAGCACTAAGCATATATCAGAGCAGGCTAAGTCCTGGAGGTTGATAGTGGATTGTGACACCTATGTACTGTCCAGTATATAAGTTGTACAGTAGCATTGAGTACTCTAGTCTTGATATTGCCGTAGTTTTATCTCTAGTTTCATGTTACATTTCCATCTCCTAGTCTTGCATGTCTTGGTTTTTATTTCTTGACTTATCTCATTTTTGCCTTGTACTTGTCTTGTATATCAGCAGGTGGCAGAGGCATGGGAACAACTGTACAGATAACCAGAGCTAAACTTAACCTTGAATAATGTTCAAACAGGGAGTGCAGGAAGTTCCAAGGCTTTCCTAAATAGGGAAACAACCTCCAGAGATCTCCAAAGGTCTAGAGCGAGTCCCAGAAGTCTAGAGCAAGCTTTGAGGGTTCTGGGGAGTGGCGTAGGAGGTGGGTTGGGGCATTGTGATGTACAAAAAATGGAAGTCAAATGTAAGTCCCCTGACACCTTGCTTGTCCTGGCTATCTGATTTTCAACTCTGGGACTTGCTCTTGTACTGGCGCTCATTTTACACCCTTCCTTTGCACCTCCAAGACTTGTGCTCACCCTAGCACTCATCTTCCAACCCCTTCTTTCACCCCTGGCACTCACACTCTCACCCCAGCATGATTGGCAATCCCTTGCTCACCTGCCACTTGCATTCTTGGTCCTGCCTTTGGCCTTGCATGCTCCATGCCCCTGTCAGTACCACTGCATTTGTAGGCATTGTGTGCACCACATAAGAATTTGCTCAGTAGACTGAGCCCTCATGGTCAGCAGAACCTGACATAATATCAAGACTCCCCCCTTACCCTCACATTCACCATGTGTACCTACACACACCTACCAGCCCATTGGCTACAAGACCGATGCTTATTAAGATCCATGCCCAAAAATTACTATGCTATGAGTACTCCTCAGCCTCTGTATCTGGCTGCCTCAATTGAACACTATCCCATGCTCATCCCTAGATATTGGGCCTCAGATCAGAACTAGGTACTCTATGGCCCCTTGATTAGCTGAGGTATTCCTCAGGACTGGCAATGCAACTTCTTGCAGGCAACAGCAGAAATCTACCAATGGGTCCTGCTTGGAGGTATGCCAGAGACACCGCCTGGTGCTTGGGCACCCTTGACCCCAGTGCACACTAGTGCTGCCTTCTTTGCCCTGGGCCAATACTACCCTCAGCCTGCCTCTGCCATGCCCCCACCTCCTCAGGAATACTCTGAGACTTGCTACTTCTCCAAGCCACAATTCTCTATGGCACCACCCATCCACACTCCTCCCTCTCCCTTTGGCCACTAGCAATGGGTTGAAGCCTATGTCTAACAGCATGATGAGGTTCTCTGCTCTCTTTGCATATCCCTGGCAGAGTTTGTGAAATGCACTTGCACCCTTCTCATCAGCTTAGGACACCACAACCTCTCTGAGACCTCAGAGCAATAGGTCAATTGCCTCCTCAAATTCCATGAGCTTTATCAATGTAGAGCTATCTTTGAAAGCACCTGGAACACACTACAAATGGATCTCAACCTCCAGAACGAACTGCACACCCTGGTGGACAAGATTCACATCAGCCCCAATCTTTGGCGCTTCAAGGACTCCATGGACCTTGCATGCTTCATGTGCAGTGCAAGGAACTAATCAAGCTCTGGGATCCTGTCCCCACCCTGGGACCCCAGCAGCAGGAGGAGCTCAATGTGGCATCAAACATTTTAAAGGCCCTCAACCCTACTAGGGGACTTTTTAACCAGCCTGCTGCTTGCACCATTGGCCTCTCAGTGTGTTCCCATGCAAACTCCCTCCCCAGTGCCTTCCACACTTGGAGACAGCCTACTGAAGCCAACTCATGCTCTGATGCTCCTCCTCAACCCTTGCTCATTGAAAATGACCATGCCTCCACTCACACCCTTTCCTATATCAACGAACTTGAGGCCTCTGGCAGCAGATTGGGCCCTCTTGGTGGAGCCTCAGCCCCAGAATTTCAATGTGATCATCCACTCCATTTTGACTTGCACCATTCCTGTGGTAATGCACCTCCTCTCCATGACTCCCGCAACAACCCTCCACTTCCTTGCCAACTCATGGGCTTCAGTGCACCTCGACCACCCCTACTCCAAGAACCACTGCAATTCCCCACTTCCCTGAGACCCCCACCTGGCCATTCCTTCAACACCAATATAGGGCTGCCACCCCCTAGAGAACTGCCACCTCCTTGATAGGCTCAAAGACCACCTCTGAGGAACAATGAACCACCTCTAGATGGCAGACCTCTCAACAGCAGACCCTCTGGCAGCTGGGGCCCTGTGATGGACACTTTTCTCCCTCAGTGCAGTAGGAGTAACAACTACTACTATTACTACAATGCAGCACCTTCACCCCACAACTTCAACCTGCAGGACGATATCCACAATGTGCTGATGCACAAAGGCAAGCTCAACATCCAAAGACCCAAACCCTTCTATGGCCACGACTCCTGCAAATGGAGGGTCTTCCACATCCAGTGTTTTACAATGTTCCAAACTAAGCCCTTTACCTTTTAGCTTGAGAGCTTACGTGTTGCATTTGCTGCCTCGTACCTACAGAGCATTGCCTTCAACCACTATATGGCATTGCTCTAGTTCAACCCTAACAGCCCAGTACTATCCAACTGACAGGCATTTGCATAAGAGTGTCAAGTAAGTTTGGCATATTTGATACTGTAGCAGAGGCCAAGGAGAACCTCTTCAACCTTTAGATGTGCAATGACAAACAGTTCATCACCTTCATTGTCTGCTTTGAGAAGGAGGCCTACAAGACCAGCTGAAACTACAATGCCCTCTGATTTGCTCTCTGCCATGCCCTGCTCCAATGCATCAAGGATGTCCTCCATCTCGCCTCCAAGCAGCCTAACTACAACAGTTACAAGGTTCTCATTACCCAGATTGACCAACAATATTGAGAGGATTGCAGTGAGTACTCAGCACTCTAGGTGCTTTGTAACTCCTCTGGGAACTCCAACTGACAGACTGGGACCACTGCAGGCAACCAGACCTCAAGCACTGCACTGCCTCCCAATCCCGCTGCACAACCACCCTTTAGACGAGGACCTGCCAATGCCAATCAACCCTCAAGACACTGCCCTCCAGCACAGCTCAATGCTGCCAACACACAAGAAGCTTTGGATCCTAACTAAGCTGACAATGACACACCCTAGAACCTCCATGACACTCTGGACTCGGCAGACAACAAGGAGGCCCTGTGCATGAGTAGGTTTAGAAACCAGCCTTGGATTGATGTGCTAGAGGAAATGCAGGAGCAGCAATGACATGAGGAGGCATGCATCTTGTGCAGTGAGCAAGGTCATTTCATCAATGAGTGCCCTAAATGCCAAGCTGTGGGATGAGCCATCTGGATCATTGACAGCAAAGACTGCAACTTCCAGTCTACAGAAAACAATCCAGCAGTTTAGATCCAGATGATGCACTAAATTGTGGACTGGACTTTAACATCTTCTCTGCCTTAGCTACACACCTCTGTGCAATGGCTTTATCCCTGGATACCCTCTTGGCTCACCTCCCCTCCCATTCCTTGCAGACTCTCCTCCTCTGCACTACCCTCCCCTCCTCCTCCACTCCTGTCAACACACTGGTTGATAGCGGTGCTACCAGGGACTTAGCGAGTCCCAGGGATGGAAGCGAGGAGAGCAGAGATTAAGTGAGCCAAAAGGAGAAAGAGTCGAGATAAGATAGGGGAAGAGGGAACAGAACAAGTTGAGACTGGAGGCCAGAGACAGAAGAGACAAGGGAACTTAGAGGTGGGCAAAGAGATGAAGAGTAAAGCAGAGTGGAATTAAAGTATGAGACAAATAGAGGTGACAAATAGGAGCAAATATGAGACAAGTACAATAAGAAATGAAGCAGAGTTGAAAAATGGAGATCAAGACACGTGAAAACACAAGATAGAGACAAAACACAACAAAATGGTATGAGAGTTATGGTAATATCAAGACTAGCGTACTACTGACTACCCTATGCCTTATATACTGAGCAGTAAGTAAGCCCCGAGACTCAGGCCTGAGTTCTGGTGGCGAGTTGCAGCACCAGGGCTCAGAGTGAGACTCAGGGGTCATGCAAGGCAGCGGTGGAGGTTGAGACATGTCACACAGCATGGGAGGTCTTGCTCTGGGAGTGCAGAGACATGTAGCAGCGTGGCAGTGAGGGAGCAAGCGGAAGCAGGGTGTGGCATGTGGGGTTGGGTCTGTGGTGATGCGCAATTATGATGCGTGATGGGAGTCTCAGCATGGGCCAGGGGAGCGCCAGGTGCTGCCAGTGTGTGGTAGCTACAGTTGGAGAAGTGCCAGAGATAGCTAGGGCTAGTGCTAATGTGACAGTCATGGTGGTGATGGCTGGAGGGAATGCCAGGGTGGTGGTGGCTAGTGGCGATGATGGCTGGTGATGGTCAGGGATTGCCGAGGTGGTTTGCCAGGTAGTGCTCTGGGCCCAGGATGGTTGTGGAGGTGGTTTTGAGGGGGTTGGAGTTCCTGGGCCTGGGCTAAGTCCTGGGGTTGGTAACGGGTTGTGACAGGAAGCATCAGAGATAGCAAGGACCAGCGCTGATGTGGCAGTCACAGGTGGTGATGGCTGAGGGAATGCCAAGAGTGGTGGTGGCTGGTGGTGGTGATGGACGGTGATGGCCAGGGGCTGCTAAGGTGGCTGGTCAGGTAGCGGTCCGGGCCTGCGATAGTCATGGAGGTCAGTTTGGAGAGGTTAGAGTCCTGGGGCCGGGGCTAAGTCCTGGAGGTTGGTAGCAGGTTGTGACATCACCCCCCCTTCAGCATTGAAACCCTTAAGATGCACAGAAGTGGTGGGTGGCAGTGCTGCTTCTGGCGTCAAAGTCAAAGTCTGGTGGCTATCAAGAAGTCCCATACGCAAATAAAAGAAAAAAAAAACTTTACCAATTTTTTAACCACTCTTCCCTCATGTTGTTGTCCTTGTCTCTCATTCCCTCCCTGTCATGACCCACTACCAACCTCTGGGACTTAGCCCTGGCTCCAGAATTCCAACCCCCTCAAACCCACCTCCACAACCATCCCAGGCCCAGACCACTACCTGACCAACCACCTTGGCAGTCCCCAGCCATCACCGCTCATGACTGCCACCAGCCACCGCCACCCCCAGCATTCCCCTAGCCATCACCACCCATGACCACCACATCAGCACTGGCCCTGGCTATCCCTGACACTTCTCCAACCACAGCCGCCACATCAGCACTAGTGCCAGCAGCACTCAGCACTCCCCCTCTGGCCCGTGATCATGCATCATGATCACGCATTACTGCCAACCCAACCTCTGCATGCCATGCCCTGCTTCCACTCACCTCCTCACCGCCTTGCCACTATATGTCTCTGCGATTCCAAAGCAAGACTTTCCACGCCGCATGACACGTTTCAACCTCTACCACCACCTTGTGTGATCCCCGAGTCTCACCTCAAGCTCTGGCACTGCAACTTGTCACTAGGACCTGGGCTTGAGCCCTTGCACAGTATATAAGTTGTAGAGTAGCAAGTAGTACACTAGTCTTGATATTACCGTACTTTTTGTCTTGTTTCTTTGTGTTTTGTCTCTGTCTCATAGTCTTGCATGTCCTGGTCCTCATATTTTGACTCTGCTTCATTTCATATTGTACTCATCTTGTATCATCTCTTTTTCATTGTCTCTACTTGTTTCCTACTCTAATTCTATCTCTGCTTATTTTTTTTTCACATCAAGCCTCTAAGTTCTCTTTTCCTCTTTTGTCTCTCACCTCAAGTCTCGACTTGTTTTGCTTTCTCCTTTCCTTATCTTATCTCAACTCTTTCCCCTTTTGGCTCATTTGATCTCTTGCTTCTGTTGCTGTGACCTGCTAAGTCCCTGCACTCACCCAGCTCTCCACTCGCTAATTCCTGGAACTTGCTCACGCACCAGCAGTTGCTTGTTCTCTTTTCTCGCATTTCCAGGACTTGCATCTACCTCCAGCACTTATCCTCCCCCCTCCTTGGCACTTGCCCCCAGCCCAGCATTGCTGGCAAACCCTTGCTTGCATCCCTGGCCCTATTTTGGTCTCCTATGCCTCGTGCTCTTGCCAGTATGCTGCGTCTGTGGACACTGTGCACACCATGTAAAGTATTCGCTCAGTGGACTGAGCCTCCATAGTCAGCGGAACCTGACACTCCCCTTCCAATAAAAGCAGTGCTAGTGCCTGAGTGGCTTATGGGGAGTGCCAGGCTTTGTTCAAATGTTGCTGAGATCACTGGCAGGCTGAGGCAATGCACCGAAAGTACCTGTTGTCTTGGTGTCCTCACTTACTAATACATTGTGTCTCCAGGCGTGTTGTCGTCAGTGGCAAGGCCTTTCCACATTCTTCCAAAGATTGTCGTGCAGCACCAGCCTGCCCATTCAGCTCTTGTGTCGCCAGTCTGCCCCCTTCAGCCTCCTCTGGCCCTGGAGGTGTTTCACTCTGTGCCTGCAGCTCATTGGGTGGCCCAGGTGGATGTGACTCCTGACCATTTTGCCATGGCAGTGGGCTGGCCCCAGGGTCCTCTGACACAGGCATGGTGTTGTACCCATGGTCTGGTGCGTCCTTTCTTACCTCTATTCCCAAATTGTTCTGACCACCCTATCAGTGCAAATTCTGTGCCCATCATAGGAACTCTTATGAGTTTGAGGCGGTGGTGGCTGGAGGTTGTTGGGATTCATTGGTATGCCTCTCATGTCATTCTAAGCATGAGAGATATTTAGTGTCAAGGCTGTGGAGGGTGACTTGCCTAGCAGCAGAACAGGGGTAGTCTCTGAAGTGGGTTCTGGAGCAGATGGCCAGAGGGGCAAAGCTGCAGTTGGTGGGTGTGGTGACAAGTGGTGGGCAGGCTTCACATCCTGGAGAGAGCAAAGAAGATCAGTCCAAATCAGAGAAGGAGTCCAGTGAGAGTGCAGTGCTGAAGAAGGGGCACACAGTGAGGACAGTGTGGGCAGCAGAGCAGGAGGCAATTCAGCAGAGGAACTGGGCATTGATAGAGATGGCATCTTGCCAGGAGGAGGTCCTGTGTAAGTGACCATTCTACTCTTACCTGTCAGGTTCCGCTGACCACAGGGGCTCAGTCTACTGGGCGAACACCTTACATGATGATCACCATGTACACAGACGCAGGGCACCGGGAGGAGCGTGAGGCATAGGAGACCGAAGCGGGGCAGGGGCGGTGTGTGGAGGAGGGCCAGTAGCGCTGGTGAGTGAGACGAGTGCCGGGGAGGGTGGAGGACGAGTCCCAGGGGTTGGCGCGAGTCCCGGGGGTGCAAGAGGATGAGACGAGTGAGCACCGGTGAGCGAGCGAGTCCCAGGGATCAAGAGATAATCAGGCGCGGGGACTTAGCGAGTCTCAGGGATGGAAACAGAACCGGGGAAGTTAAACAGCCAAAAGGGGAAAGGGTCGAGATAAGATAACAGGGATGGAAATGATTAAGTTGAAAAGAGGAGCCAGGAACAGAGAGCCAAGGGAACTTAGAGTGAAAGAGAGAAAGGAGAACAATGAGAATAGATTGAGAGTACGAGACGAGTGGAGATGAGACAGGGAGACGAAACAAGACGAGTACGACACAAAAAGAAGCAAGTAAAAGTAACAAGACCGGGATGCGCAAGAAAACAAAACAGAGACGAGAACACAACAAACAAGA
>JABCKQ010009024.1:0-10374 GCA_018857305.1 Termitomyces sp. T159_Od127 | reverse complement strand
GGTTGCCAACATGGGGAACTAGTAAGTAAATAATAGGCAACAATCTTTTATATAGAAAAGTGTCCATCAGACCTTAGCAATGCTTAGTGGCACTAGTCAGGCTGTCTGTCATGTCAAAAATGCCAAAAAGTAGGTATGAAATCAAAATGTCAATGTTGTGAAATGATGGTGGTTACCAAGGTGCAGCAGCAAAGCCAGTGAAACCTTGGGATCAAGAAAATAAGGTAAAAATAAGTCAAAAAATCATAATGAAAAATACACCAAGTGTATGTCTGGAGTTTGAACCTCAGCCTTTTGAAGGGATGCCAGGTAATCCAGAGGGCGCGCTAACCACTAATCCACATAGCTGTGCCAGGAAAATCTTTAGTATGCCTTTTGATACAACCTGGGTCTGACAATGGCTGCTAAACCTTTTATACGCCCAAGCCTCATGCATGGACCATTAGCGCATAGACCTGCAACATATGATCGCTAGGAGTTGACTGAGGACAGTCAATTTTTCAGTTGGGGGGAGATGATAAGACCGAGGTTGTATCAAAAGGTGTACTAACAATTTTCCTGGCACAGCTGCATGGATTAGTGGTTAGTGTGCCCTATGGATTACCTGCCGCCTCCTCAGAAAGCTGAGGTCCGAGCCCTGGACATACCTTCGGTGTATTTTTCATCATTATTTTCGATTTATTTACCTTATTTTCTTGACCCCAAGGTTTCACCAGCATTGCTGCTGCTCCCTAGTAACTGCCATCATTTCATGATGTTGACATTTTGGTGATTCCATACTTACTTTTTGACATTTTTGATACAACAGACAGCCTGACTGGCGCTGTTAGGTGTCACTAAAAGCTGATGGACATTTTTCTATATAAAAGATTGTGGTCTACTATTTACTTACTAGTTCCCCATGTTGGCAACTCAAGGTTCACCAATGGTGACTTTGCTTACACTTTATTATATATACTGTATTTATAGCCTGCAAATAAAAAGTCACCTTCACCATTACCTCTTACACTTGGGCTTCAGAGCTCAATTTTGCCTCCTTTAAGTCTACTCTGCGCCAAGAGCACTTTTGTATGGTGTCCTTGTCTTGCTACTGGAAGTATGCCAGTGTACTAGTTATTTATACACCTTGCAACTGCAGCAAGCATCTTACACTTGGTGACTGCTAAGCTTCCCCTCACCACTTCCTTACTGCTGCCCTCTGCTAACCTGTCTTCTGAGACTCTGCCTGGCTCATCTCAACTAGTGAACTCAACGCTACATGCCTTGTGACTGCCTACTCAGACACCACTTGGTACAATTTTGGGTGTCATCAATGAGTGCCAGAGAGTGAGCAAGTCCTGGGGCTACAGACTAGATAGCTAGGCATGAGCGAGAGGACTTGGCGAGTCCTGGATTCAAAGATAAGGAGTGTGGGGATCTAAGCAAGCCAAAAGAGGAAAGAGTTGAGACTAGAGAAGGAAAGGGGAACAGAACAAGTCAAGACTGAGGCAAGAGGAGAGAAGAAAGAAGAAAGACTTAGAGGCTTGAGTCAGAGACAGAGAGAAAAAGCAGAGTAGATTGAGAGTAGAGATGAGTAGAAACAAGAGAAACAAGATGATATAAGACAAGTAGAGAACAAAAAATGAAATAGTCAAAAAAGGGGAACCAGGGCACATGAGACTAACAAACAGAGAACAAAATATGAAACTAGAGACAGAAGTATGGCAATATCAAGACTAGAGTATTGGATGCTACTCTACGACTTATATACTGTATAGTATGTAGGCCCCAAAGCTCAGGTCCAGACTCTAGTAGTGAGTCATGGCACCAGGGCTTGAGATAAAGCCTAGAGATTGTGCAAGGCAGCGATGGGGGTTGATGCATGTTGTGCAGCACAAAAGAAGCTCATCAATGGAAGGTCTTACTTTGGGAGCACAGAGGCATAGAATGGCAGTGAGGCAAGAAGGTGAGCAGGAGTGGGGTGTGGCATGCAGTGATGCATGGTTGTGATGCATGATGGGCATGTCAGTGGTAGCCAGGGGAGGCATCACCATAGGCTGAGGGAAGCGCCAGGGGTAGCCAGAGCCAGCGCTGATGTGGCGGCTGCAGTTGGAGAAGCACTGGAGATAGCTGGAGCTAGTGCTGATGTGGCAATTGCAGGTGGTGATGGCTGGGAGATGCCGGGGGTGGCGGTGGCTGATGGCAGTCATGGGCAGTGATAGCTGAGGGCTGCTGAGGTGGCTTGCCAGGTAGCAGTCTAGGCCCAGAATGGTCATGGAGGTCAGTTTAGGGTGATTGGAGTTTTGGAGCCAGGGCCAAGTGCTGGAAGTTGGTAGCAGGTCATGACAGCAGCCTCAGCTGATCCCCATACACAGATTCCACATCCAGCACTCCCAAACACATATAATGGTGATCATGCTTCTGAGGAGTGCTTAGTCCTGTCTCATCTATATTTACTTCAGCAGAGATGCCTTTGACTTTGACACACTGAAGATAGCTTGGGTGCCATCATACATGAAGGCCAGATAGGCTCCACTTTTGCACTTTGCATTTTCTAACGTCTCAAAAGTGTTGGCAGCTTTTCTGATTGGGCAGCTTTTGAAAAGAGCTTCCAGGCAGAGTTCTTCCCAATCAATACCACCATATCTGCTGCATTAGTGTGCTATACAACAAAGAACAGTATGGGCAGGGGAAGCAGACACTGGATGAATGCATTGATTCTTTTTATGCACTAGTCAAGCAAGCAGCTTATTCAGATGATCTCCAATTGTGCCTCACATTTTAGAATGGCCCATATTCCACATTGATGTAGCATATTGACAATCTTGTAGAGGGCTGCCCAGACGATGAGCAGATCACCACCTACTACAAGGTGGCCCAGAACTAGTGGCAGCTCATGAAGATCAGGCATGAGCTATGCCAAACACACTCCACTCACCACTTCACTCTAGCAATAAGTCTTCAGAACCCATTTTCCATGCCTTCAACACCTGCCCCTGCTCTGGCCACTCTTGCACTGCAACCTCTATCACTGGTATTCCCATGGATGTGGATGCCACCCAGCAGCACCAGCCCACACCCCTGCTATGCTAGCAATGCAGAAAGCCTGGGCACTTTGCCCAACAATACCCACTGAGTCTTAAGTGTGCTACCTCTCTACTGCAGAGCAAAAGGAGCTTCTCCTGCAATTGTAGGCTGTGAAGAATGCCACTAAAGCCCCTTCATCAGATGAGCTGGCACCAAAGTCAACTCTGAAGAAGAATGGTGCATGCACCCCCTTCCTAGACCCAAAAGAGAATCTTTAGTCAAGCAACAGATAAGACATACACCTCCGTTATCAAATACTAACAAGTTCACATGTCTGTTGTTGAAAAATGCAAATCCACACCCCAATGTCAACCATTCAGAGACAGAAGAGCCTCCAAAACCCCTTTCAGACATACAAACACCACCTCCAGCTTATAAGCCATGCTTCTTCTCACCTGCTAAGCTTTGCTTGCATGGCCCCCCCACTTAAAAACAATAGCTGCTTTAGTGATATGTGGTTGCATCAACTCTATCAGCAAACTCATTGCACCTTGATGTAGAGATTGAGATCATAGACATGCAATAAACCCATGGAGTAACTGCCCTCCTGAATAGTAAAGCAATAGGACTGTTCCTAAACACAGAGTTTATGAAGTGCCACAGCCTAACTACATAGTCACTTTTCAAATCCATACCAGTATTCAACACTGATGGGACACTCAATGAGGCCAGTGCTATCAGCTCCATCATAAATCTAGTCCTCCACTATTAGACCTACACTGAATGGGCAGTTTTTGCAATCACCAGCCTAGGCAGGCAGGACATGATTCTTAAATTCACTTGGCTCTGAGAGCATAACTCCAAGGTAGATTGGGCCTGTAGCAAGGTAACTATGGGTCAGTGCACCCAGAAATGCTCTACCTGTGCTTCAAAAGTCAAGGAAGAGTGCTGGGCTGAAGCTCAAAAGCATGCTGCAATTTGGGCTTGCCATGCAAGCCATCTCCCCTTTGCAGATCTCAACCTGTTGGACTTCCTGCCCTTGGTATTCCTCCATAGAGAGACTCTCTACAAGGATGACCAGAGCAGTGGTGGAACTTCAAAAGAGGATGTTGAAGGAGAGTTCCATGGTGTCTACAATCCAGAATCTCTAGTGATGCAAAATCAGATTTATCTTATCTTATTGATAGAATATCTGATTAGATTAACATAAACTTATTCACTTAGTTGTGTTGGGCTTAGTTACATGCATGTGCACTTTTAGGCAATGAAATAATATAGTTTTATTGGTTGTTTAAGATGATGGTTCTTGCTCACACAAATTGGAGGTCAAGGAACCAAATTTAATACAAACAAATAGAACTGAATATTCTGCATAACTCCACTGAAGACAAACCCATGCTCCTGAGCCTAAAAGGTCCACATGCTGGGGACTCCATGCCATGGTAAGCGGCTTGCTTGCCTGACATCCCAAAATATTCCCTCTTTTATAGTCTCCAGCGGTGCACATGGACCAGGCACATTCCACATGATTCTGCTGCCTTGGTGTTGTCCAGACCCTCCTGAAAGAATGGTTTAGCCTTTTCCTGGCTATAACCATTCCTTTGGCCTGGCCGTCCTGTCCTTTTCTTATCCATCCCTTCCTCTCCATGGGTTGTGTGCATGGTATCAAGGTGGATGGGGTCACGGGCAGGTGCAAGTAGTCAGTAGTAGTGATAGTATGAGAACAGAGCTACTTTGGTCACAAGTGATGCCTCATTCATTGGATCAATGATCTGTGACGGTGGGCATCACCAAGCACAGCCACCTCTCTAGTCAACCTCGAGATTGTGATGTGATCACAGAGATCTTGATGTCATCATGGATCACTGATTCATGATGGCAGCCATCACCAAGCACAGCCACCTGTCTGGAAAATGTTGAGATCATGATGGGGTGATGGATCTTTGATCTTATCACCCAGCAATTGCCTGTGTCATCAGGCTGACTTTAGACATTGCCATCATCTTCCTATTAATAGGTTACTCCCACTGTTGGTGTGGGCTTACTGGCTTCTCTTTTTATGAGGTACGTTTTTATGCTTATAGTTTTCAGCATTAGAGGCTTACAGTTTTCAGCTTTCTTTGTTTATTTTTACTCGTTACCATCATATCATTAAATGAGGCCATAGAAATTGGAGACCAGATTTACACAACCACTCTGCACATACAACCATCGATTGAGGAGATCCAGGCTAGCCAGACCACATCTTGTAGTTAGCCCAAGCATTTGCCCAGTGCTTTGGTATCTTTACAACATTGAGCAAGGCCTCCTTTAACTCACTCTTGGGGTCAAGCAGTGGGACCACACTATTAAATTGATGCCAGACTTCCAGCTGCAAAGTCTACCTGCTAGCATCTAAGAAGCAGTCTAAGCTTGACACTTTCCTTCAGGAGAAGCTGGACTCTGGTTGCATCTGCCCCTCCAAATCTTTAATATCTTCTCTAGTCTTCTTCATTAAAAAGGAGGACAGTTTGCTCCAATTAGTCCAAGACTACTTGGTCCTTAATGCCATGACAGTGAAGAATTTCTATCCTCTTCCCCTAATTTTGAAGCTCATCAATGACCTCTGGGGAATGCAGTACTTCACTAAACTGGATGTCTGGTGAAGTTACAACAATGTGCACATTCACAAGGAAGACAGGTGGAAGGCTGCCTTTTGGACCAACCACAGGCTGTTCAAACCTCTTGTTATGTTCTTTGGACTCACCAGTAGCCTTGCCACTTTCCAAACAATGATGAACAATATTTTCCAAAACCTCATTTTTGAAGGCATAGTGTGTACATACCTTGACAACATTCTCATCTACACCAAAAAGCTGGAGGAGCATTGCCAGATTACATGCAATGTTTTGAAATGCTTCTACCAGCACCAGCTTTATTTCAAGCCAGAGAAGTGTGAGTTTGAGCAGACCTGGATTGAATATTTTAAGCTTATCACCTTACATGGAGCAGCTGAGATGGACTGATGAAGGTGGCAGGTGTGGCAAAGTGGCCAGAGCCAAAGAACAAGAAGGAGTGCAGGCCTTCCTCAGCTTTACTAACTTCTACTGAAGGTTCATCCAGGACTTCTTCCATCATGCCCATCCCCTGTTTGACCTCACTGCAAAGAACAATGCCCTAGCACTGGGGGCCTCTGGAGCAGATTGCCTTCAACACTCTCAAGCACACAGTCACCTCTGGGCCAGTCCTCCTCTTCCCAAATGACAACTCTCTCTTCCATGTAGTTGACAGCTCCGACTTTGCCACCAGAGCTGTTCTGTCACAACAGTCTCAGGATGACAGGAAGTGACATCCAGTGGCCTTCTACTCTAAAAGCTTGATAAAAGCTTGAATCTTGTAGAGTGCAACTATGAGATCCACAACAAGGAAATGCTTGTCATCATTTGAGCTTTTAAGGAATGGCAGCACTTCCTGGAGAGTGCATGGCACAAGTTTGAGGTCTGGACTGATTACAAGAACCTGGGGTATTTTTGAATGGCTAAGAAGCTCAACCATTGACAAGCATGGTAGTCCCTCTACTTGGCCAACTTTGACTTTTCACTGCACTACAAGCCCAGCTGGAGCATGGGGAAACCTGACAGCAGACCACAGCACTGGAGGAGAAGACAACAGCAATATTGTGCTCCTCTGGCTGGAGTTATTTGCAATCCAGGACTTGGAGGGCTTGGCTGTCCAGGGAGCAGAGGTTGATATCCTCCAAGACATTTGACATGAAAACTGGGATGGCAGACATGAAGATATTGTTGCTGAAGCGGCCATGGCTCTGAAGTCTGGACATACCACCAGTGCCAAATCAGCTCATACAAACAAGTGGGCCCTCTAAGACAAGCTCCTGACCTTCTGAGACCACATTTATGTGTCCAATATTCCAGAGCTTTGCTAGAAGATTGTTGAGCAGCACTACAATTCTCACATTGCTAGACACTCTGGTCAGTGGAAGATGCTGGAGCTAGTGTCTCAGAACTACTAGTGGCCTCAGATGTCCCAGTACATTGGATCCTACACCAGCACATGTGACCTTTGCCTCCAGACCAAGCCACAATGACAACTCTCCACCAGACAACTCCACCCACTACTAGCTCCTGCAGAACAATAGAGCATAGCCTCTGTGGACTTCATTGTGGAGCTTCTGGGTGCTCATGGGTATAAAGCAATCATAATAGTGGTGGACCTGTGTAGTAAGCAAGCACACTTCATCTTCACCCACACCACTTGCTTTGCTATGAGTGCTACCAATTTGCACTGGAAGAACGTCTGGAAGCTCTATGGCCTCTCTGATGCCTATATGTCTGACTAGGGTCCACAGTTTGTAGTGTAGTTCACAAGAGAGCTCTACCAATTGCTGAATGTGAAGCTTCACACCTCCACTGCCTACCATCAACAGTCAGATGGCTAGACTGAATGCATAAATTAGGAGCTTGAACAGTACCTCCACCTCTTCTGCAATGAGCATCAGGATGATTGGGATGAGTTACTCCTGGATGCAGAGTTCCAGTAGAACAATTACATTCATGCTGCCACTCAGATGTCACCCTTTTTCCTGGATACCAGACATCATCCATGCATGGACTTTGAGCTCTGAGCCTGGCCATAAGAGAATGAAGCCATGAATGAGTTTGTAGACAAGATGAAGATGGCACAGGAGGAAGCAAAGGCTGCCCTGGCAAGGGCAAAAGATGACATGGCATAATACTATAACTGCAGAAGAACTCCAGCACCCAAGTACCAGCCCAGAAACTGAGTCTACCTGGACACTTCAAACATCACCACAACCTGCCCATCAAAGAAGCTCGTCAACTAGGGCCCTTCATGGTGGAATGACAGGTAGGCCTGCTATCCTACCAACTCTGACTCCCAGCTGAAATGTGCCAGCTTCACCCAGTATTCAATGTGGTGAAGCTAATGCCAGCCTTGGAGGATCCTATTCCAGAGTGACACCCTGTGTCCCCTCCATCCTGAGTTGTGATCAACAACAAGATGAGAGTAACACAGATGTAAGAAAGTCATAGTCCCTGTCAAAACCTATTGAGCTCTATCTGGAGAATTTGAACTACTCCCTTGTGAGTGCCACACAAGAACCTTCATTGTTGGTCGGCAACAGTGGGTATCCGATAACACGCTTCATCCAGAAGCTATGGTTGACTTTACTCTTCAACTCAAGTCATTAGTTAGAAGTCATCCGCCTTATGCCATGCTAGCAAAGATTCCTCATCAACACAACCCAAGGCCACGCCCCAAAGAAAAAAGATTCCATACGCTTGCATTACCACCGTCCCAAGAACCTTCATCCTCCCCACCCACGCCTCATACGCCTCCCGAACCCCTCGATCTCCGGCCAAACATTCTACAACGCGCGCGTCCTATATGGCTTCTCCGCAGTATATAGAAATCAATCCACTCATGGTTACCCGCCCTCCAGTTCTTCACGTTCTCTTTCAGCCTCGGGAAACCGCCACAGCAGCTGCGATAAGTCGAAACTCTCCAGCTCAAGATCAGAAAAGAAAGAAATTATCCTTTCTCCAATTGGGGACAGTCACTTGTCTCTGTGGGTCAAGTGAACACACCCCACCCTGTACTTATCTCTGCATAATGCCTCTAGTATCGATAAATGCCTCTCCATCAATGACATTGCCCCGTTCCTGAGCCCTGATCTCATCGATGCCGATGCAGATCTTGCAAATCTGCGCACATCAAGAGCCACTGCGCTGCACACCGCCTGTATCGAATACGGGTTTTCCTACCTCGACATATTCGTGTATGTCTATGCCACCAAACCTGCACGCCTTGCAGAGCTCAGCCAGCAGTTCTTCTGCCCCCCGCAAGTGGAGAAGGATAGCCTCGCGCTGAAGGACGAGGACGGTCTCTCGGGGTGCTTTGGTTTCTTTGTGATACACAACAAGCCTGATAATAAAATTACGGAGAATAGTTCATCACTGTTTGTGAAACAAGAAATGTAGAGAAGTCCAGATATCAGTACTCAGTCATATACTGGGTGGTGATTGATTCAGAGGAACAGAGTGACTTATCGTAGTCAAAAAAGTTGGGCAGTGTCAGAAGATGATGTCCCTTGCTCAGCCTGTCTGTTTTACCAGTTATTTGGTTGCATTAAAAGTACGCTATGATCACCAAAACTCTGAAACATGGAGACTCAATACGCCTTTTCCCCTCTTTTCCCAGGTGAAGAGCAACAAAATAAGACTTACTCGATGGTTGATCATAGTTATACAGATTATGTGACCCACAGTGCGTGGGATGAACCAAGCAAGGAAAAGTCAGCTCACACCCTCACCCTCCTCTAACCAGCATATCACAAATGATTGTTTTACAGGAACACGACCTAAGTACATGTCGTGAGTGAGAACATAGGACAGTGTAGCTATTTTCTGAGGATTTCAGGTTTGTCAAATCATGCATGAGATCCTTGTTGAATTTGCGGCATCGGCATCGGCTGCATCGGGGTTCAAAAATGGGCCAATGTCAATAATAGAGAGTGCGTTTGTCGATTCCGGAAGGCATTCTGCAGAGAGATGACCAATTAACCAGAAATGGAGAAGGATAAGATCATGTTAATAAGATTACGAAGATACATAGTGACTGTGTGTACCAACAAGAAAAGTATGGAAGTACAGATATCAGCCAGATGCTGGGTGGTGACCGTTCCATGGAATACAAACCTAAAGACTCAGTTGGGGAGTGTGGCTATGTAAACAGGAGATGTACCCTACTCACCCGAATCAAAATAGTTCGAGTTCTCATACAACAGCTACTTCTCCGACTCGCCTCCGTCTTCCTAGTCTGATTTGTATTCTATCAAGGTACCGTATGGTCACCACAAATCCTAAACAAGGAGACCGAGCACACGCCTTTTCCTTTTTCCCATGTGGAGCCGAAAAAATGAGACTTTTTCGACGAATCAACGTTAGAACGGTCTATCTATCTATCAGAAAAGATGTTGACTGTAATTATACAGATTAGATGAGCAACGCACGGATGAACCAACTTCAAAACTGCGCATTTGAGTACAGGTAGGGTGTGTTCACTCCCACAAAGAGTGTTTTGACTGTCCCGAAATGGAGAAAAGATAAGATACAAAACAAGCACAGATTAGATGAACCTGCGCGGATGTAATTTCTCAACACTGCGCCAATTCACCTAGCAAAGAAAAGTCAGCTCACACCTTCACCCTACTCTAACCAGCATATCACCAACGCTCACCTCTCCCATCCTGTCGTCCTCCGCCTTGACCATGTCGGACTCTTCACGCGGCCATTGTTTTACAGGAACACGATCTAGGTACATGTCGTGAGTGAGACCATAGAGCAGTGTGGC
>JABCKQ010009023.1:0-10409 GCA_018857305.1 Termitomyces sp. T159_Od127 | reverse complement strand
ACAGAAACAAAACACAAAAAACAAGATGGGAAGTATGGCAATATCAAGACTAGAGTACTACTTGCTACTCTACAACTCATATACTGTACGGTAGGTAGGCCCCAGGGCTCAGGTCTGGGTCCTGGTGACAAGTCGTGGCACTAAGGCTTGAGGTGAGACATGGGGATTGCGCAAGGCAGCAGCAAAGGTTGAGACATGTTGGACATGTAGTGGCAGAGAGGTGAGGAGGTGAGCGAAAGTGGGGCATGGCATGCGAAGGTCAGATTGATGGTGATGCATGGTTGTGATGTGTGATGAGGGTCTTGACACAGGCCAAGGGGAGTGCCAGAGGTTGCCAGTACCAGCACTGATGTGGTGGCTGCAGTTGTAGAAGCATCAGGGATGGCCAGGGCCGCTGCTGATGTGGCAGTCACAGGTGTGGTGGTCACAGGCAGTGATGGCCAGGAGGATGTCAGGAGTGGCGGTGACTGGTGGCGGTGATGGGCAGTGATGGCTGGGGGCTGCCAAGGTGGCTGGTTGAGTAGCAGTTTGGGCCAAGGACAGTCGTGGAAGTCAGTTTGGGGAGGTTGGAGTCCCAGAGCTGGAGTTGAGTGTCAGAGGTTGGTAGTGGGTCGTGACATCACCCCCCCTTCAGCATCAAGACCCTTGAAACATGCAAAGTTGTGGGTGGCTGTGCTGCTTCTGGCATCTAAGTCAAAGTCTGATGGCTATCAAGAAGTTCTGTACACAGATAAAAGAAAAAAAAACTTTGCCAATTTTCAACCATTCTCCCTCATGTTCTCTTCTTTGTCATTGTCCCCTACTGTCATGATCCGCTACCAATCCCTGGGACTCCAAACCCCCAAAACCACTCCCCAACCCTCTCAGGCCTGGAGCGCTACCCAGCCAACCTCCTCGGCAACCCCTGGCCATCACCACCCATCACCGCCACTAGCTACCGTCACCACTAGCATTCCCCTGACCATTACCGCCCATGACCGCCACATCAGTGCTGACCCCAGCTATCTCCAAGCACTTCCCCAACTGCAGCTGCCACATCAGCGCTTGCACTGGCAACATCCAACGCTTCCCTGGCCCATACCAAGACCCCTGTCATGCGTCATGATTACGCATCATTGCTGACCTATTCTCCACACACCATGCTTCCACTTCTCTCCTCACCCTAGCCTCACCGCTGCATGTCTCTGCGCTCCCAATACAAGATCTTCACGCTGTGCAATATGTCTCAACTCCCCCACCACCCTATGCAATCCCTGGGTCTCACCCCAAGTACTGGCACTGTGACCTGCCACTAGGACCTGGGCCTGAGCCCTGGAGCCTACCCACTGCACAGTATATCAGTCATAGAGTAGTAGATAGTACTCTAGTCTTGATATTACTGTAGCTCTTGTACTGTTTGTTGTGTTTTGTCTCCGTCTTGTATTCTCACATGTTCCAGTCTCTATTTTACTCTGCTTCATTTCTTATTGTACTTGTCTCATATCTGCTCCTGTTTGTCGCCTCTATTCATCTCATACTCTAATTCCACTCTGCTTTACTCTTCATCTCTTTGTCAACCTCTAAGTTCTCTTGTCTCTTCAGT
Organism: Termitomyces sp. T159_Od127; assembly: GCA_018857305.1. Lineage (NCBI taxonomy): Eukaryota > Fungi > Basidiomycota > Agaricomycetes > Agaricales > Lyophyllaceae > Termitomyces > Termitomyces sp. T159_Od127. The sequence goes on along the minus strand of JABCKQ010009023.1, from coordinate 8,827 downwards.
CTCCAGCCTCTAGTCTCGACTCATTCTGTTTTCCCTTCCCTCATCTTATCTCGACGTTTTCCCTTTTGGCTCACTTAATCTCCGCCCTTCCTGCTTCCATCCCTGAGACTCGCTAAGTCCCTGTGCTTGTCACTCCCAGTTCGTTGCTTTCCAGGACTTGCCCATGCACCGGCGCTCACTCGTTCCATTCTCCTATCTCCTCAAGACTTGCACCTACCTCCAGCACTTGTCCTCCACCTTCTCCGGCACTCACCCTCTATTCTGGCATTACTAGCAATCCCTACTCACCTCTCCTGCCCCGTTTTGGTCTCCTATGCCTCGTGCCCCTACCAGTACTCTGTGTCTGTGGACATAGTGCTCACCACGTAAGGTACTTGCCCAGTGGACTGAGCCCTCATAGTCACCGGAACTTGACACCTACTCTCTCTCTCCTTCAAACAAGAGCAACATGGATATGTGGGCAGCCTATGGGGAGCAGGCTTCTTTTGAGCATTGCCAGGATTGCTAGTGGGCAGCGGCAATGCATTGTAAGTTCTTTGTTGTCTCAAGATCTCTACTCACTGATATTGTGTTTTCTAGATGTACCATTGTTGGTGGTGGGGCTGGCTCATGTGCTTTTTGTGGTCGTTGTACAGTGTCAGCTGGTCCAGTCTGTGCTTGTATTGCTAGTTTGTCCATCACGGCATTCCCTGGCCCCAAGAGTGTTCTATCTGGGGCCAATGGCTCGTCAGGTAGCCCAGGCAGACGTCATGCTAGACCAGTTTGTTGTGGCAGTGGGTCATCCTTGGGGCCTGCCAATATTGGCCTAGTGTCGCAACCATGGGCCGGTGAGTACTCCCTACCTCTTTGTCCACTAGTTCTGATTGGACTGTAGTGTTTGTTCTATGCCTGTTGTAGGACAGCTTGCAAGTTTGAGGTACCAGTGGCTCAGGCCTGCTGAGACTTCTCCATGTGCCTTTTGTGCTGGTCTAAGCAAAAAAAGACATGCTCCATATTGTGGCTGTGGCAGGCATTATGTGTGCTGGCCAAGCAGAGGTGGGTGCTGGAGTGGGTGTTGGGGCAGATGGAGGGTGGTCCTAAGTTGCAGGCTGCAGTTGTGGTGATGGGTGGAGAGGGGGCTTCACATCCTGGGGAGGGTAAGAGGAGCCAATCTGGGCTGGTGGAGGAGTTGAGTGAGAGCGAGGAGGAGGAGTTGGCCCCAGCCCCTCTTATCAGGGTGGGCCCACTCTGCAGGAGGCAGCGGTTGTTAGCGATCACTTGAGGCAATTGGCAGGCCTCTCCATCTCTGGAAGTGGGGCCAAGCAAGAGGCCCAGAGGCAATGCATTGCTGGTGGATCCTCTGGGGCTCCACATCTTGCTGCCAACCTCAGTGCATCCCCAGCCCCCCTGCAGGAGACAATGGAGCAGAGTCTGCTGGTGTTGGCTATTGATCTGCACTGGCATCTGCAGGAGGCATATGAGCAGTTGGAGAGGGGGCAGGGTGAGATGATGGCAGTGACAATGGACTGGAACAGGGCTCAACAGGACTAGGACATGGCACTGATGGTGGTGAAGGAGTGGGAGGCAGAATTGGCAGCTCTGCAGGCCCAGATAGCAGAGTTGGAGTTGAGAGTGGTGAGTGAAGCACCAGGGGAGGGGCAGGCAGTGGAGGTGGCATGGGCAGTAGAGTGGGAGGCGGTCTAATGGTGAGACTGAGCATTGATGGAGGTAGTGTCATGTTGCAAGGGAGTTTTGCATGAGTAGCCTGCCTATTCTTACCTCCTTGACTGACCTTTGGTGCAGGCTAGGCTTGGAAGCACCAGTTGCTCTTTGACGGCACGTCAGCAGCCCAGGTGCTGCGCTGAGAGGGCATGGGCCAGATGCCCTTCAACTTGCTTATAGAGCTGGACCTTGATCTGGCTCAGCTAGACTTACTGCTGGCAAGGCACTAGCAGCGCAATGAAATTGCTCCAGAGTTGTGGATGGATATGGCAGTCAATATGGGGGAGGTGTTGCCATTGTGGAAGGACCATCTGGCGTTGCTGGCTAGCTCAGATGGAAACATCAATGGTAGTTGTAGGGTTGGTTGTGGGGGAGAGTGGGGTGACAGGGAGTGATAAGAAGGCTGACTAGTTGCTGAGCTCTGCGCCTCCTGGATCCTCAATTTTTTGGACCTTTTTGTTTTTACTTTGTAGTATTTGTACTCATAGCTCCACCTATATTCATCTTGTTGTCGCATTCCAGGTCCATTTGTAAATTGTGAGAATTAAAAGAAGTAAGTATGCAAAGAAACACATAGGGATCTTGGTGGAGGTTGAATCTCTAATGAAACCAAAGGCAGGGGTTACACTCACTAATGTCATCTGTGAGCGCTAGTTCCAGGGATTCTGGGGCTTGTTAGAGTACTGCCAGTGGAAGTCCTGGAGCTTGGCGGGGCACTGACAAGGTTCTTCTGGAGTTTCCAGGTGTTGTCCTTGGGTCTATAGCCTTTCCAGCAAACAAGGTAGTGAGGGCAGCTATGGACAAGTCGGGAGTCAAGGATGTGGTCGACCTTATAGTGGTATTTGTCTTTGACTTCAATGGGCAGCAGTTGGCTGGGTTGCTGTCTAGGGGAGTCCAGGGCATATTTTTTGAGAAGGCAAACGTGGAAGACTGGGTGTAGTTTCTTGAGTCTCAGGGGTAGGTCGAGCTTGTAGGTGTGGGTTGAGACCTTCTGGAAGACTTTGAAGGTGCCAGGTCATTTGTGATTGAGCTTGATCAAGGGTCATCAGGTCTTCAAATTGTGCTGGTTGAGCCAGACAAGGGTGCCAAGAGTCCAGTCGGGGGTGACTTTGCAGTGGATGTCAGCATGCTTGGCGTATGCTTTATTGGCAATGTTGATTTTGTCCTAGAGGAATTGGTGGAGTGGCTAGAGGTCCTGGACAACTTTGTGGGCTGCATGGAAGGGGATGTCTCTAAGAGAGAGGATGAGCTGGAGGTTGTAACCTTTATTAGCATAGAAAAGTGACACTCCAGTGGTAGAATGAGGGGTGTTATTGTAGGTGAACTCTGCTAAGGGCAATTCTGTGCGCCAGTCATTCTGTCAGTAGTTAACATAGGGGTGGAGGTACTGCTCCAGGGTCTGGTTCACTCGTTTGATCTGGCTGTTGGTCTTCCAGTGGTAGGTGGTGGAGAGGTTAGTTTTAATCTTGAGTGCCTTACACAGAGACTGCCAGAATTGAAAGACAAATAGAGGGCCACAGTCAGATATGATGTCATCTGAGAGTCTGTGCTTGTAGAATACATGTTTAAGGAAGAGCTTGGCAAACTCCAGGGCATTGTCGGTGGTGCAGCAGAGGATGAAGATGGCTTGTTTGGTGAGGCAGCAGACAATGACAAGAATGGCGTCGAAGCCCTCTGACTTGGGGAGCTCAACAATGTCATCCATCAAGATGGAGGACCAGGGGCAGCAACCAACGGAGAGTGGCTTGAGAAGACCATAGGAGCAGTGGTGGGGGACCTTGGCCTGGATACACAATTCACAAGCCTGAACATACCAGGTGATGTCCTTCTTCATGCCTGGCCAAAAGTAAGTCCTGGAGATGAGTTGAAGGGTCTTACAAATCCTGGGATGTCTGCAGAGCTTGTGGTTGTGGTGTTGGTAGAGGATGTCCAAGCAGATCTTCCTGTGGTCTGGAGCATGGATTCTTCCATTCTGGAGAAGGAGTTGGTCGTTGGGGGAGAGGGTGAAAGGGCAGTTGTTGTTGGCATTATCAGCAGGGGTATTCTGGGGGTCATGCTGAGTGAAGAAGGTGTCCCAGGGGGCATTGCAAATTTGGTGTAGGATACCTTCATTCATAATCAGCACAGCATGAAGATGTTTAGGTGGGATTACCACTCAATGGTTAAAAGCATTGTACTCTGCCTTAAATGACTTCTTAGGGTATATGTTCAGTCTCTGGGTAAGGGCATTGGGCTTGGCACCAAGTCAGCTGGGGCAGTAGTGGATGGTGAAGTCATACTCAGAGAGGATTTCTGACCAGCAAGCTTGGCGACGGCTGAGCTGCTTGGTTGTGGTGAAGTACTGTAAGTTGTTGTGGTCTGAGTAGACTTGAATTTGATGTGGGGTGCCTTCGAGGTGGCCTGCCACTGCTTGAAGGCTTCAACAATGGCAAGGAGCTCCTTGTTGTAAATGTCATAGTTGAGCTGCATGAAGATCATTGAGCGAGTGTAAAAGGCAATGGGCCAGAGCTCGTCACTGCTGAGGTCCATCTGCAAGAGTATACTGGCAATGGTGTAGTCAGAAGCAACTGCACCTCTTTTACACTCTGGGGTAGAGGCCAGTTGAGGGTGGCCTCCACCTTAGTGGGGTCCATGCAAACACTGTCCAGGGTGACTATGACACTAAGGTACTCAACTTTGGTGGTGTAGAACGAGCACTTCTCCAGTTTGGCATGTAAGTGGTACTCTCATAATTGTTTGAGGATGCGGTGGACATGGTTGTGGTGCTCCTCCAGTGAGTTTGAGTAGATCAGAATGTTGTCCAGATACACAATAATGAAGACATTGTTCATGTTGTGGAAGATGTCATTCATGAAGTACTGGAAGGTGGCAGGGGAGTTGGACATACCAAAGAGCATCACTAGGTACTCAAAGAGGCCATAGCAGGTGCAGAAGGTGGTTTTCTATTCATGCTCCAGGGCTATGCAGACATTGTTTTAGCCAGAGCAGAGGTCAATCTTGGTGTAAACTTTGGCACTGTAGAGGTGGTCAACAAGGTCACTAATGAGGGGAAGTGGATACCAATTCTTTTTGGTGACTTTGTTGAGGCCCTGGTACTAGACACAAAGGCATAGAGAACCATCTTTCCTCTTGGCAAATAGGATCAGAGCTCCAGCGGCAGAGATTGAGGGTCAGATGAAACTCTTACCAAGCATGTCATCAAGATAATCTTTTAGCATGCAGAGTTCAACTTCTGACATGTTGTAGATCTTGCCAAATGGGGGTGTGGTACCATCTTCGAGCTCGATTTTATGGTCATATGACCAGTGTGGGGGGAGTTCCTTGGCACTTCCTTCAGAGAACATGTCAGTGAACTCATAGTACTCCAGAGAAACTATTTCATGTAATATCTGTTCCTCTGTTTTTGGTTCTGGAATAGTGATATCTGCACCTAGGTGTTCTTCCAGGAGTGCTGGGGAGATGTGAAGCTGGAAGGCAAAGGGGGCTGGGCCAATGATTTTGATATTGAGGGTGGGAGCTGCATGACCAGGAGGTCTACCAGGAACCGTAGATTGTTGTCGAGGACAATGGAACTAGAGTGTGTTTCAGTGATAGGCCTGGCAGCAGTGGGCTTACTGTCAAAGAGTTGTGAATCCATCAGTTCATTGAGGGGATTGTGGTTGAGGTTGAGCTGGTTACTGACAAACATTTCGGTGGTCCCACTGTTGATGAGGGTGGTGAGGACTTGGAGGGATTTGCCAAGTTGGGCATTGAAGATGAACAACTGGGTGGACTTTGAACAGAGCTGCAAGGGAGTGTGGGGGTGGTTAGTGGTGCTGACCAGGGCAGTGACATCAAAGGGGATGGGCTCTGGGCACTCTGGGGTTTGGCAGTCAAAGTGGAGTGTGAGTTTCTGCCAATCAATGTGGGAGTTGATGGAGCAGAGCCAGGGGAGGCTCAGGATGAGGGGAGTGGAAGCATGTAGACAGGTCACAAGCAGCTGGAGGTCTTGCTACTGACCATTGACAAAGGTGAGGGTGGTCTGTATGTAGTGGGTGATGTTGCCGATGGAGGTAGAGCTGCTATCAAAGAGGGTGACACAGATGTGGAGGGGTAATCTCTGGGGCATCACAGCAAGCATTGCCAGAGATTTGTCAATGAAGTTGTTGGTGGCACTGCTTTCAACCAAGGTGTTGACTGGAGCAAGGGAGGATGGGAGGGTGGTACAGAGGAGGAGAGTTTAGAAGGATTGGGAAGGAAGGTGAGCTGAGAGAGTGTCCAGGGATAAAGTTGTTGCATGGAGGTGTGTAGCCAGGGCAGGGAAGACATCAAGGTCCAGTCCACGATTTAGTGTGTCTTTGAGATCTAAACTGCTGAGTTGTTCTCCATAAACCAGAAGTCACAATCTTTGCTGTCAATGGTCCACATGGTGATACAAAGTCATCTAGAATAAGAATAATAAAAACAGAGAGCTGAAAACAGTAAGCTCAAAAGGACATGTTGAAAACAGTAGATGGGACGTACCAGCATGTAAAAAACCAATGAACCCACATCAACAACAAAAAGACTCATGGACGAGACAACAGGACATCAAAAGCCAGTTTTTGATGGCATGGGCAACTGCTGAGTGATGAGATCAATGATACATAATCCCATCATGATCTTGACATCTTCCAGACAGGTGGCTGTGCTTGGTGATGGCTACCATCATGGATCAGTAGTCTATGATGATATCAAGATCTCAGAGATTGCATCACAATCTCAGGCTTGGCCAGACAGGTGGCTATGCTCAATGATGGCCACCATCCATGGATTATTGATCCACTGACAGGACATCAATCATGACCAAGAACCTCTGTTGTCATATATACCACTATCATTACCACTGGTGCTTACTCACAACTCATCCGCCTCAATACCATGCGCATAAACCCATGGAGAGGGACAGATAGAGGATGAGAGAAGGATTGGGCAGCCAGGACAAGGCTGGAGGAATGGTTAGAGCTGAACAAAGGCTAAACCATTCCTTTGAGATGGTCTGGACAATGCCAAGACGGCAATGGCACTCTGGTTACATGCACCAAGTGGCAGAATCACATGAGATATGATTGGTCTGTGTATACCACTGGGAGGTATAAAAAAAGGGTATTATCAGGGACGTCAGGCAAGCAACTAGCTTGCCACAGTGTGGAATCCTCAGTGAGCAGATTCTTAGGATTAGGAGCAGTAGTTGGTCTTCCCAGAAATAGATTAGTTATTTCTTTGGAATTGAATTTGGTTTCATTATATTCTCCTCAGTGTGGATAAGAGCCAATTCAAAAGCAAATAAACTATATATTATTTTATTGATTACAAGTGTGCGCATGTGCCACTGAGCCCAACACAACTAAGCAAATAGATTTATTTTAATCTAATCATATAATTTTATCTATAAGATTAAGTAAATCTAATTTCACATCAATGGCTCGTCCCACAACCTGGCATTTAGAGCACTCATTGTAAAGTGACCTTGCTCACCGCATAAGATACATGCTCCCTCACATTGTTGTTGCTTCTGCATCTCCTCCAGCACATTAATCCATGGCCAATTTCTAAACCTACTCATGCACAGGCATTGTGGAGGTCTTGGAGCAAGTCATTGTTAGCTTGGTTGTGGTCTGGGGCTTTCTGTGTGTTGGCGGCATTGAGATGTGTTTGAAGGCAGGGTCTTGGGGGTTGATTGATGTTGGCTAGGGGTGGTCATATGGTGGGGTTGGGAGGCAGTGCAGCACTGGTGGTCTGGTTGCCTGCGGCGGCTCCAGTTTGCCAGTTGGAGTTTCCAAAGAAGTTACAGGGTGCTTGGAGTGCTGAGTACTTGCTGCAATCCTCCCAATACCAGTGGTCAATCTGGGTGACAAGAGCCTTGTAACTATTGTAGCTGGGCTGCTTGGAAATGAGGTGGAGAATGTTCTTGATGTGTTGGGGCAGGGCACAGCAGAGGGCAAACCAGAGGGTGTTGTAGTTCCAGCAGGTCTTGTAGGCCTCCTTCTCAAAGCGGACAATGAAGGTGGTGAATTGCTTGTTGTTGCGCATCCAAAGATTGAAGAGGTTCTCCTTGGCCTCCACTACAGTGTCAAATACTCCAAACTTACTTGACAACTCCTGTGTGAACACTTGCCAATTGGACAGTACTGGGCTATTGGAGCCAAACCAGAGCAATGCCATGTAATGGTCAAAGGCAATGCCCTGTAGGTACAAGGTGGCAAAGGCAACACATGAGCTTTCAAGTTGGAAAGTGAGGGGCTTAGCTTGGAACATGATGAGACACTGAGTGAGGAAGGTTCTACATTTGCAGGGATTGTGGCCGTGGAAGGGTTTGGGCTTCTGGATGTTGAGCTTGCCTTCATGCGTCAGCGCATTGCAGATGTTGTCCTGAGGATTGGGGTTGTGGGGTGGGGGTGCTGCGTTGTAGTAGTAATAGTAGTGGTAGTGGTTACTCCCATTGTGCTGTGGAGGGAAGGCATCCATTAGTCCCTGAGCCCATTGGGGGGGGTGGCAGTCCTCCAGGGAGGGGTGGTCCTGTGTTGGCATCAAAGGGGCAGTCAGGCAGGGAGGGGTGGTCCTGTGTTGGCATCAAAGGGGCAGTCAAGCAGAAGTCCTGTGGGTGCAGGAAGTTGTGATGGTCCTTGGGGAGAGGGCGGTCAAGGTGTGCCAGGAGCCATGAGTTGGCAAAGGGGTGGTGGGTTATTGCAAGGAGGGAGTGTGTGGCCACAGAGACGGTGCAAATCAAAATGAGGGAGGCAATCACATTAGAACTTTGGGATGGGAGCTTTGCTAGAAGGGGCTGATCTGCTGCTGGAGGCCTCTAATTTGCTGATGTAGGAGAGAGTGTGGGTGGAAGCATGGTTGTTATTGGCAGGTGGAGGGTGGAGAGGAGCATTGGAGCAGGGGTTGGTGTCAGCAGGTTGTCTCCAGGTGCAGAAAGTGCTTGAGAGTGAGTTTGCACAGGGACGTGCTAAGAGATCAATGGTGCAAGCAGCATGCTGATTGAAAAGTCCTCTGGTGGGGTTGAGGGCCTTTAGAATGTTTGATGCCACATTGAGCTCCTCCTGCTGATGGGGTACTCAGGCAGAAACAGGGTCCCAAGGCTCAATTGGCTCCTCACGCT
>JABCKQ010009022.1:0-10427 GCA_018857305.1 Termitomyces sp. T159_Od127 | reverse complement strand
TGGGGGTGGTTCTGGGAGTGCTGGAGTCCCGGGGCCGGGGCTGAGTCCCGGGGGTCGGTAGCGGGTCGTGACAAAGCCCCTCACTTTCCAACTTGAGAGCTCACATGTGGCCTTTGCTGCCTTGTACCTACAAGGCATTGCCTTTGACCATTACACGGCGCTGCTCTGGTTTGATCCCAATAGCTTGGTACTGTGGCGTTCACACAGGAATTCTTGAGTAAGTTTGGAGTATTTGACACTGTAGCGGAGGCTGAGGAGAACCTCTTCAATCTCTGAATGTGCAACAACAAGTGGTTCACCATCTTCATTGTCTGCTTGAAGAAGAAGGCCTACAAAACCGGCTGGAACTACAACGCTCTCCAGTTTTCCCTTTGCCATGCCCTACCCCAATGCATCAAGGATGTCCTCCGCTTTGCCTCCAAACAGCCCAGCTACAATGGTTACAAGGCTCTTGTCACCTAAATTGACCAGCGATATTGAGAGGATCGCAGTGAGTATTCAGCACCCTGAGCATCTGGAAACCCCAACTGGCAGACTGGGGCTGCCACAGGCAACCAAACTACCAGTGCTGCACCGTCTTCCAACCCTGCCTCATGACTGTTCCTGGAATAAGGACCAGTCAATGTCAATTGACCTTCAGGACCCTATCCACAAATACAACTCAACGTTGCTGACACACAGGAAGCCCTGGACCCCAACCAGGCCAACAACAACTCCCTCCAAGACCCCCATGATATCCTGGACTATGCAGACAATGAGGAGGCCCTGTGCACAAGTAGGTTTAGGAACTGGCCGTGGATTGATGTGCTGGAGAAGATGCAGGAGCAACAATGATGTGAGGGAGCATGCATCTTGTGCAGGTGAGCAAGGTCACTTCATTAATGAGTGCCCTAAACGCCAGGTTGTGGAACAAGCCGTTGATGATGCTCAAAATTGTACTTAGTGGTGTTAGGCAGTTACAAGGCAAGTAGCATTGGGCTCGCTAGTGGAGGTGAGCTGAGCAGGGTCCTAGAAGACAAGTTAGCAGAGAACAGTGGTAAGGAAGTAGAAGGAAGTGGTAAGATGATGCTCATTGCCAATATGGAGAACTAGTAAGTAAATAGTAGGCAACAATCTTTTATATAGGAAAGTGTCCATCAGCCCTTAGCAACACCTAGCGGTGCCAGTCAGGCCGTTTGTCATATCAAAAATGCCAAAAAGTAGGTATGAAATCACCAAAATGTCAATGTCGTGAAGTGATGGTGGTTACCAGAGTGAGGCAGCAAAGCCGACAAAACCTCAGGGTCAAGAAAATAAGGTAAAATAAATTGGAAAATAATAATGAAAAATATGCCAAGTGTATGTCTGGGGTTTGAACCTCAGCTTTTTGAGAGGGCGCCAGATAATCCATAGGGCGTGCTAACCACCAATCCATACAGCTGTGCCAGTGAAATTATCAGTACGCTTTTTGATACAACCTGGATCTTATCACTATGTGGACAGACTATCAATGGCAAAGACTGTGACTTCCAATTCACAGAAAACAACCCAGTGGTTTAAATCATAAAGACACATTAAATCACAGACCAAATCTAGACATCTTCTCCACCCTAGTTACACACCTCTGTGCAACAGCTCTATCTCCAGACACCCTCTCAGCTCACCTCCCCACCCAATCCTCCCAAACTCTCCTCCTCCATATTACCCTCCCATACTCCTCCACCCTGGTCAACACCTTGATTGATAGCAGCACCACCAACAACTTCATTGACAAATCTTTGGCAACATTTGCTGCTACACCCCAGAAATTACCTCTCCCCATCCACCTCACCCTCTTTGATGGCAGTTCTACCTCCATCAGCGATATCATTCACTATGTACAGACCACCCTCACCTTCACCAATGGTCAGTGACAAGACCTTTGGCTGCTTATGACTTGTCTACATGCCTCTGCCCTCCTCATTCTGAGTCTCCCATAGCTTTGCTCCACCAACCCCCATGTCAATTAGCAAAGTCTCACCCTCCACTTCAACCGCCATACCCTGGAGTGCCTAGAGCCCATCCTTTTTAATGTCACCACCCTGATTAGCGCCATCAACCATCTCCACACTCCTCCACAACTCTGCTTAAAATTCACCTAGTTATTTGTCTTCAACGCCCAACTCAGCAAATCCTCCCAAGTCCTCACCACTCTCATCGACAGCAGGGCCACCAAAACATTTGTCAATGACCAGCTTGATCTCATCCATGATCCCCTTAATAGACAGATGGACTTACAACTCTTTGACAGTAAGCTCACCGCTGCTGGGCCTATCACTAAAACACACTCCAGTTCCATCATCCTTGACAATGGTCTATGGTTTCTAGTCAACCTCCTGGTCACGCAGCTCTTGAAGATCATCTCCATCATATTAGGACTATCTTGGCTATGTGACGTCAACCTCAATATTGATTGGAAGGACCTCACCATGGAGTTTCCCAGACTCAGTGCCTTTCGCATTGCCATCCACCTCTGCCTCCGACTCACTAATGACTCCAGTGAGGTCAGAGCTACTGGCACCTTGACAGCACCTCTGGATGACTTTGGCAACCCCCCTCCACCTCAACACACTCTGGGCACACCCCTAGCCTTTCTCCCCAACATCCTCTGCAATAAGTATGAAGGCCCCAATTACCCCATCCATTGCTCTTGGACAACCCTAGACACCAATGATGTGGATCAGCCTCCTAAACTCCTTGACCCAGACACCCTCAATAACAAAATCATTGGCTTAGCCCCCTTTGCCCACATCATCCAAGATGTCACACCTGCCTTCCAGCTTCACATTTCCTTGGCGAAGAACACCTAGATGCAGACACCACTGCTCCAAAACCAAAGACAGAGGAACAGATATTACACAAAGTAGTTTCTTCAGAGTACCATGAGTTTGCTGACATGTTTTCCAAAGGAAGCACTATAAAGCTGCCTCCACACTGGTCATATGACCACAAAATCAACCTCGAAGATGGAACCACACCCCTCTTTGGCAAGATCTACAACATGTCAGAAGTCAAACTCCACGTGCTGAAAGATTATCTCGACAACATGCTTGGTAAGGATTTTATCTGACCCTTGATCTTTGCTGCTGAGGTTCTGGTCCTATTCACTAAGAAGAAAGACGGCTCCCTATGCCTTTGCATCAACTATTAGGGCCTCAACAAAGTCATCAAAAAGAACTGGTACCCACTTCTCCTCATTTGTGACCTTGTTGACTACCTCCGCAGCACCAAAGTCTACATCAGAATCGACCTCTGCTCCAGCTATAGCAATGTCTGCATAGCCCTAGAGCATGAATGGAAGACTGCTTTCTGCACCTGCTATGGCCTCTTTGAGTATCTAGTAATGCCCTTCGGTATGACCAACTCCCCCATCACCTTCCAGTACTTAATGAACAACATCTTCCAAGACATGAATGATGTTTTCATTATTGTGTACCTAAATGACATCCTGATCTACTCAAACTCACTAGAGGAACACCATGACCATGTCCGCTGTGTCATCGAGTGACTCTGGGAGTATCATCTACATGTCAAACCAGAGAAGTGCTCATTCCACACTACCAAAGTTGAGTACCTTGGTGTCATAGTCACTCCTGACAGCATTTGTATAGACCCTGCTAAGGTGGAAGCCATCCTCAACTGGCCTCCACTCCAGAGTGTAAAAGAGGTGCAGTCCTTCCTTGGTTTTGCCAATTTCTACCACCAGTTCATTGATACCTACTTTGAAATCATCAAACCCCTCAACCGGCTCACAAAAAAGGACACCTCATAGAACTGGGACAGCAAGTGCCAGAGCGTATTCACCCTCCTTAAGGAAGCCTTCACCTCCACCTCCATCCTCCACTACTTTGACTCCTCCTTCCCCATTGTCTTCAAATGCAACGCCTTCAACTACACCATCACCAGTATACTCTTGCAGATGGACCCTGGCAGTAACAAGCTCCAGCTCATTGCCTTCTACACCCGCTTGATGATCTCCATGGAGCTCAACTACAACATCTACAACAAGGAGCTCCTCGCCATCATCAAAGCCTTCAAGCAGTGACAGATCTACCTCAAGGGCACCCTGCATCAAATCCAGATCTACTCAGATCACAATAATTTACAATACTTCACCACAACCAAGCAGCTCAGCCACTGCCAAGCATGGCTTTCAACCATCAAGTAGTAATCCCACCCAAACATCTTCATGCTGTGCTGATTATAAATGAAGAAGGTATCTTACACCAAATTCACAATGCCCCCCATAACACCTTCTTCACTCAGCATGACCTTCAAAACACTCCTACTGACAATGCCAACAATGATTGCCCCTTTACTCTCTCCTCTGACGATTGACTTCTGCTCTAAGATGGACAAATTTATGCTCCGGACCACAAGAAAATCTGCCTGGACATCCTCCATCAACACTACAACCACAAGCTCTGTGGACACCCCAGGATCTCAATGGACCACATCGTCGAGCTCCCCAAGTTGGAGGGCTTTGGCGCCATCCTCATCATCGTCTGCTGCCTCACTAAACAAGCCATTTTCATTTCCTGCTGCACTATTGACAATGCCTTAGAGTTTGCCAAGCTCTTCCTTGAACATGTATTCTCCAAGCATGGACTCCCAGACAACATTGTATCCAACCACAGCCCCCTATTTGTCTCTTGGTTTTGGCAGTCTCTGTATAAGGCATTCAAAATTAAAACTAAACTCTCCAATACTTATCACTTGAAGACTGACAGCCAGACCAAATGAGTGAACCAGACTCTGGAGCAGTACCTCTGCCTCTATGTCAACTACTTATAGAATGACTGGCGCATGGAACTGCCCTTGGCAGAGTTCACCTACAATAACACCTCTCATTTCACCACCAAAGTGTCACCTTTCTATGCTAATAAAGGTTACAACCCTCAGCTCACCCTCTCCCTTAGAGACATCTCCTCCCACATAGCCCACAAAGTTGCCCAAGACCTCCAGTCACTCCACTAATTCCTCTGGAACAAAATTGACATCGCCAATAAAGCATACACCAAGCATGCTGACACTTGTTGTGAAGTGACCTCTGATTAGACCCCTGGCACCCTTGTCTGGCTCAAATGGTGCAACTTGAAGATCCAGCAACCCTTGATCAAGCTTGAACGCCTTGGCCTCTTCAAGGTCCTCTGGAAGGTCTTGATCCACACCTACAAGCTTGACCTACCCCCAGAACTCAAGGGACTACACTCAGTCTTCCACATTCACCTCCTCAAAAAATATGCCCCAAACCCCTTCCATAGACAGCAACTCAGCCAACTGCCACCCATCAAAGTCAAAGACAAATATTACTACAAGGTCAACCAAATCCTTGACTCCCGACTTGTCCATGGCTGCTTCTACTACTTCATTTGCTGGAAAGGTTATGGGCCCAAGAATGACACCTAAAAACTCCAGAAGAACCTCATTGGCACCTCCGCCAAGCTCCAGGACTTTCACTAGCAGTACCCCAACAAGCCCTGAAACTCCCGAGACTAGCACTCACAGACAGCATGTATGGGCGTAACCCCTGCCTCTGATTTCATTAGAAATTCAACTCCTACTAAGACCTCTATGTGTTTCTTTGCATACTTGCTTCTTCTAATTTGCACAACTTATAGAAAAGGAGGACCCAAGAAGCGCAGAGCTCAGCAGCTAGTCAGCCTCCTTGTCACTTCCTGCTGCCCTGTTTCCCCCATTGCTGGCCTTGTGACCACCATTGCTGTTTCTATCTGAGCCGCCAGGTGGTCCTTCTACAATGGCAACCCCTCGCCTGTGTTGACTGCCACATTTAGCCACGACCTGGGAGCAATTGCATTGCATTGCTGATGCCTTGCCAGCAGTAAGTCTAGCTGAGCCAGATCAATGTCTAGCTCTGCAGGCAGATTGAAGGGCATCCGGCCCACACCCTCCCAGAGCAGTACCTGGACCGCCAACATGCTATCAAGGAGCAACCAGTGCTCCCAGGCCCAGCCTTTACCAAAGGTCAGTCAAGGAGGTAAATCATAGATGGACCACTCACGCAGAATTCCCTCATGATACGGTGCTGTCTCCAGCAATGCCTAGTCCTGCCACCAAACTGCCTCCTGCTCTGCTGCCCATGCCACTCCCACTGCCTGCTCCTCCCCCAGCATCTCCCTCACCATCCTCGACTCCAACTCTGCCACCTGGGCCCTTAGCACCGCCAACTCCACCTCCCACTCCCTCATTGCCAGCACCACGTCCCAGTTCTATTGAGCCTGGTCCCAGTCTGTCAGGTTCCACTGACCATGGAGGCTCAGTCCACTGAGTGAGTACCTTATGTGGTGATCACTGTGTCCACAGATGCAGAGTACTGGTAGGGGCGCAAGGCATAAGAGACTGAAGCGGGGTGGAAGAGATGAATAGGGGATTGCCAGTGACACCAAAAGAGGGGGCGAGTGCTGGGGATGATGGAGAACGAGTGCTGGGGGTAGTTGTGAGTCTCAGAGAGACAGGAGAGTGGAACAAGTGAGCGCCAGTGCATGAGCAAGTCCCAGAGTTCAATGAGATGACGAGTGTGGGGACTTAGCAAGTTCTAGGGATGGAAACAGGAGAGCAGAGATTGAGCGAGCCAGTGATAAGACTCGGGTTGTATCAAAAGGCATACTAACAATTTTCCTGGCACAACTGCTTAGATTAGTGGTTAGTGTGCCCTATGAATTACCTGCCACCCCCTTAAAAAGCTGAGGTTCGAACTTTGGGCCTATGTTTGGCGTATCTTTCATCATTATTTTTCGATTTATTTTACTTTATTTTCTTGACCCTGAGGTTTTGCCAGCGTTGATCCCACTCTCTAGTAACCACCATCATTTCACAATATTGACATTTGGGCAATTTCATACTTACTTTTGGCATTTTTGACATGATAGACAGCCTGACTGACACCATTAGGCGTCGCTAAGAGCTGATGGAAATGTTGGCAGCTCAAGAGTTGCTAACGGCGACCTTGCTTACACTTTACTATATATACTGTGCTTATAGCCTGCAAATAACAAGTTACCTTCACTGTCATCTCTTACACTTGGGCTTCAGAGCTCAATTTTGCCTCTTATAAGTTTACTCTACGCCAAGAGCACTTTCATACACTGTCCTTGTCTCGCCACTGGGATTGTGCCAGTGTACTAGCCACTCATACACTTTGCAACTGTGGCAAGCACCATACACTTGGTGACTATGCTAAGCTTCTCCTCACCACTTCCTTACTGCTGTTCTCCACTAACCTGTCTTCTGAGACCCTGCCCAGCTCACCTCAACTAGCGAGCCCAACGCTATACACCTTGTGACTGCCTACTCAGACACCACTAGATACAATTATGGGTGTCATCACTGGAAGGGGAAAAGGTCGAGATAAGATAAGAGGAAGGGAAATAAGTTGAGTCAAAAATGAAGACCAGAGACAGAGAAGACAAGAGAACTTAGGGTTGACAGAGAGATAATGAGTAAAGCAGAGTGTAATTAGAGTAGGAGACAAATAGAAGCAACAAACGGAGCAGATATGAGGCAAGTACAATAAAAAATGAAGCAGAGTGAAAATAAAGAGACCAGAACACACAAAAATATGAGACAGAGACAAACACAATGAAACAATACAGAAGTTACAGTAATATCAAGACTAGAGTACTACTTACTACTCTACGGCTTATATACTGTGCAGTAGGTAGGCCCTGGGGCTCAAGCCCAGGTTCCAATGGCAGGTCACGGCTCTGGGGCTTGGGGTGAGACCCAGGGATTGTGCGGAACGGCGGTGGAGGTTGAGACATGTCGCATGGCATGGAGGTCTTGCACTGGGAATGCAGAGACACGCAGTGACTAGGCGGTGAGGAGAGGAGTGGGAGTAGAGCGTGGTGTGCAGAGGTCAGGTTGGCGGTGATGTGTGATTGTGATGTGTGATGGGGGTCTCAGCACAGACCAGGGAGGTGTTGAGTGTTGCCAGTGCTGGCACTGATGTAGCAGTTATGGATGGTGCGATAGCTGGGGTCGGTGCTGATGTGGTGGTCACGGTGGTGATGGTTGAGGGAATGCTAGGGGTGGCGGTGGCTGATGGCGGTGACAGGCAGTGATGGCCAAGGGTTGCCAAAGTGGTGGCTGGATAGTGATCTGGGCCTAGAGCAGTCATAGAGGTTGTTTTGACAGGGTTGGAGTCCTGGAGCCGGGGCTAAGTCCCAGGGGTTAGTAGCAGGTCATGACACAGTCTATCATTGCTGCCATCACCTCACTTTGCTCTCTCTCCAACTGCTTGTATGCTTTTTGCAGACGCCAGTGCAAATTGACAGTCGACATCAGCAGGCTCTGCTCCATTGACTCCTGCAGAGAGGGCTGGAGATGTGCCAAAGTCGGCAAAAAAATGTGGAGCCCCAGAAAACCTGCCAGCAATGCATCACCTTGGGGCCTCTTGCTCAGCCCCACCTCCAAAGATGAGGAGGCCCGCTGCTTGCCTTAGGCAATTGCTGATAGCCGCTGCCTCCGGTGCAGCAGCTCCACTCTGATGAGAGAAGCCAAGGCTGACTCCTCTTTCTCGCTCTTGCTCGACTCCTCCCCCAACTCAGACTAGCCCTCCTCACCCTTCTCAAGATATGAAGCCCCCTCCCTACTCATTGTCATAATTGCTACTTGAGATCTAAAACCCTCCTTTATCTGCTTCTGCACCCACTCCAGCGCTCACCCCTGCTCAGCCGCTATGCACAATGCTTGCTACAGCCACGACACAGAACACTTCTCATGCTTAGACTGGCATAAGAGGCACACAGACAAATCTCAACAGGCCCTGGCCACTGATGCCTCAAACTCACAGACCATTCCACAGCAGGCACAGAATAGACACTACAATCCATTAGTACAGGTAGACAAAGAGGTAGGAAGTACTCACCAGTCCATGGTGGCAGCACTAGGCCAATGTCAGTGAGCTCTGGGAACAACCCACTGCTGTAGCAAACTGGTCAGGTGTGACATCCCAACTTTGCATATCTTGAGAGTTTTGACGCTGAAGGAGAGGTGATGTCACGACCTGCTACCAATCCCTGGGACTTGGGCCAGGCCTTAAGATTCCAACCCCCTCAAACTCACCTCCATGACCATCTTGGGCCTGGACCGCTACTTGACCAACCGCCTTAGCAACCTTCAGCCATCACTGCCCGTTACTGCCACCAGCCACCACTATCTCTGGCATTCCCCTGGCCATTATCGCCCATGACCACCACATCAGCGCCAGCCTTGGCTATCCCTAACACTTCTCACAGCCGCCACATCAGCGCCAGCACTGGCAACACCTGGTGCTCCTCTCTGGCCCGTGCTGAGACCCCCATCATGCATCACAATCATGCATCACTGCTGACTCAACCTTTGCATACCATGCCCTGCTTCTGCTCACCTCCTCACTACCTCACCGCTACATGTTTCTGCGCTCCCAAAGCAAGACCTTTCACACTGCATAACATGTCTCAACCTCCACCACTGCCTTGCGCAATCCCTGAGTCTCACCCTAAGCCCTGGTGCCACAACTCATCACTGGGACCCAGGCCTGAGCCTCAGGGCTTACTTACCACACAGTATATAAATTGTAGAGTAGCAAGTCATACTCTAGTCTTGATATTACCATACTTCTCGTCTTGTTTCTTTGTGTTTTGTCTCTGTTTCATAGTCTTGTGCGTTTCGATCTCTATTTTTTAACTCTGTTCCATTTGTATTGTATTTGTCTTGTATCGTCTTCCTCTCATTGTTTCTACTTGTCTCTTACTCTAATTCTATCTCTGCTTTACTTTCTCTCCCCCCCAACCTCTAAGTTCTCTTTTACTCTCTCATTTCTCACCTCAAGTCTCAACTCATTCTGCTTTCTCTTTCTCTTATCTTATCTTGACTCTTTCTCCTTTTGGCTCATTGATCTCCACACCTCTCACTTCTATCGTTGGAACTCGCTAAGTCTCCGTACTCACCCCAGCTCTCCACTCGCTAATTCCCAGGACTTGCTCACGCACCAGCACTTGCTTGTTCCCTACTCTTGCACTTCTGGGACTCACGCCCACCTCTAGCACTTGTTCTTCACCCCTCTCCAGGACTCACCCTCCAGCCTGGCATTACCGGCAATTCCTCGCTTGCACCTCCAGCCTGTCACGACCCGCTACCGATCCCTGGGACTCCAGCACTCCCAAAACCACCCCCACAACCGCCCCGGGCCCGGACCGCTACCTGGCCAACTCCCCCGGCCATCACCGCCCGTCGACGCCACAGCCACCGCCACTCGCGGCACCCCCCGGCCATCACCGCCATGGCCGCCACATCAGCGCCGGGTCTCGGCTATCATGTCACACCAGCGCCGGCACCACCCGTCACCCCCAACCCGTGCCGAGACCCCCCATCACGCATCATGATCGCGCATCACTGCCGCCGACCTC
>JABCKQ010009021.1:0-10451 GCA_018857305.1 Termitomyces sp. T159_Od127 | reverse complement strand
ATAAGAGGTAAATGGTAAAGGTAACTTGTTATTTGCAGGCTATAAGTACAGTATATATAGTAAAGTGTAAGCAAAGTCACTCTTGGTGACCCTTGGGTCACCAACATGAGGAACTAGTAAGTCAATAGTAGGCAACAGTCTTTTATATAGGAAAGTGTCCATCAGACATTAGCGACGCCTAGCAGTGCTAGTCAGGCTGTCTGTTGTGTCAAAATGCCAAAAAGTAGGTATGAAATTACCAAAATGTCACCATCATGAAATGATGGTGGTTACCAGAGTGCAGCAGCAAAGCCAGTGAAACCTCAGGGTCAAGAAATATGGTAAAATAGGAAAAAAAATAATAATGAAAAATACGCTAAGTGTTTGTCTGAGGTTCAAACCTCAGCCTTTTGAGAGGACACCAAGTAAACCAGAGGTCGTGCTAACCACTAATCCACACAGCTGTGCCAGTGAAATCATCAGTACGCCTTTTGATACAACCTGGGTCTTATTACCACACTCATGCCAGCTTTCTGTTTGTTAACCTCTGTAACTTGCTCATGCACTGATGCTTGCTTGTCTTCTTTTCTTGCATCCCTAGGACTTGCATTTACTCTGGCCCTTGTCTTCTACCCCTCCTCCCCATCTCCAGCATTCATATCCCTGCCCAGCATGACCAGCAATCCTCTTGCTTGCATCCCCAGTCCTGCTTCAGTCTTCTATGCTTCATGCTCTTGACAGTACATTGCATCTGTGGATATTGTGTGTGCCACGTAAGGAATTTGCTCAGTGGATGGAGCCCCTGTAGTTAGTGGAACCTTACATAATATCAAGACTCCCTTCTGACTCTACTGTTCACTATGGCCACTTACATGCACACCTACCAGCCCATCACCTATCAGACTGATACTTATGGAAGACCCATGCCTGAAAACTACTGCACTATGAGTACTTCACAGCCCCTGTATCCAGCTCCTCCAATTGAACACTACCCCACTCTTGTCCCTAGATATTGGGCTCTGAAATAAAATCAGGTACCCTATAGCCCCTCCATCAGTCAAGGTATTCCTTAGGATTGGCAACACAACTCATTGCAGGCAACAGCAAGAACCCATCAACAAGTCCTACCTGGAGGTATGCCAGAGACACTGCTCAGCACCTGGGCACCCTTGGCCCCAGCGCACGCCAGCGCTGCCTTCTTTGCTTCAGGCCAATACTATGCCCAACCTGCTCCTGCCCTGCCTCCACCTTCTGAGCCAATATCCAACAGCATGATAAGGTTTTCTGCTCACTTTGCATATTTCTGATGGAGTTTGCAAAATGTACTCATGCTTTCTTTGTCAGCTTAGAACACCATGATCTCTCTGGGACTTCAGAGCAATGGGCCAATCACCTCCTCAAATTCCATGAGCTCTACCAATGCAAAGCCATCCCCGAAAGTGCCCAGAACACACTACAGGTGGATATCAACCTCCAGGACAAACTGTGCACTCTGGTGGATGAGATCCACATCAGTTCTACTCTCTGGTGCTTTGAGGACCCTGTGGACCCTGCACGTTCATTCCACATGCAGCACAAGGAACTGATCAAGCCCAGGACCCCGTCCCTGCCCTGGTACTCCACCAGCAGGAGCTCAATGCAGCATCAAATATTCTAAAAGCCCTCAACACCACTGGAGGACTTTTTGATCAGCCTGCTGCCCACACCATTGGTCTCTGAGTGTGTCTCTATGCAAACTCACTCCTCAGCACCTTTTGCACTTGAGGACAACTTACTGACACCAACCTCTGCTCTAACGCTCCTCCCCACCCTTTGCCCGCTGACAACGACCATGTCTTCATCCACACCTTCTCCTACATCAACAAACTAGAGGCCTTCAGCAACAGATCAGCCCCTCCTGGTGGAGCGCTCACCTCAGAGTTTCAATGTAACTACCCCCCTCATTTCAACTTGCACCATCTCCATGGCAATGCAATTCCTCCCTGCAATAACCCACCATCCCTTTGCCAACATGCAGCCCTTGGCACACCTCAACCATCCCCTCTCCAAGGACTATCATAATTTCTCACTCCCCTGAGACTCCCATCTAGCTGCCCTTTGATGCCAACATGAGACCACCACCACCTAGAGGACTGCCACCCCCTCAATGGGCTCAGGGACTGCTCCCAGGGAACAATGGTGGACCACCTCCCAGCAGCGGCCCTTCCAACAGTGGACCTCCTAGTAGCTAAGGCCTTGCAACGTATGTCTTCTCTTCACAGTGCAGTGGGGGTAACCACTACTATCACTACTACAATACAGCCACCTTGCCCTGCAATCCCAACCTCCAGAACAGCATCTGTGATGCACTGATGCATGAAGGCAAGCTCGACATCTAGAAGTCCAAACTCTTCCATGGCCGTAACCCCTGCAAATGGAGAACTTTCCTCACACAGTGTCTCACAATGTTCTAAGCTAAGCTTCTTACTTTCCAACTTGAGAGCTCATGTCAGCCTAGTACTGTCCAATTGGCAGGTGTTTGCATAGGAATTCTCAAGTAAGTCCAGAGTATTTGACACTGTAGCAGAGGCCAAGGAGAACCTCTTCAATCTCTGAATGTACAATGACAAGCCATTCACCACTTTCATTGTTTGCTTTGAGAAGGAGGCCTACAAAACTGGCTGGAACTACAACACCCTCCAGTTTGCTCTCCACCATGCTCTGCCCCAATGCATCAAGGGCAAAGGACTGCATCAAGGACGTCCTTCACCTTGCTTCCAAGCAGCCCAGCTACAACAGTTACAAGGCTCTCATCACCCAGACCAACCAGTAGTATTGGGAGGATTGCAGTGAGTACTTGGCATCCTAGGCACCTTGGAACTCCTCCAGGAATGTCAACTGGCCAACCGAGGCCGCTGCAGGCAATCAGACCACTGGTGCTGCACCACCTCCCAACCTTGCTACCTGATCACCCCTTGGGCAAGGACCAGCCAATGTTAATTGACCCCTAGGACCCTGCTCTCAAACATAGCTCAACGCTACCAACACACAAGAAGCTCTGGACCCCAATTAGGCTAACAATGGCCTGCCCCAAGACCCCCCAGACTACGCAGGCAACAAGGAGACCCTGTGCACAAATAGGTTTAGGAATTGGCCCTGGATTGACATGCTAGAGGAGATGCAGGAGAGACAACAATGTGAGGGGGCATGTATCTTGTGCGGTGAGCAAGGTCACTTCATCAATGAGTGCCCTAAACACCAGGCTGTGGAACAAGCCATGTGGACCATCAATGGTGAAGACAACTCAGTAGTTTAGATCTTGAAGATGCACTAAATTGCAGACTGGATCTTGATGTCTTCTCTGCCTTGGCTACATACCTCTGTGCAACAGCTCTATCCCTGAGTACCCTCTCAGCTACCTCCTCTCTCAATTCTCCCAACCTCTCTTCCTCCATACCAGCCTCTCCTCCTCCTCTGCTCTGGTCAACACCCTGGTCAACAGCAGCGCCACCAACAACTTCATCAACAAATCTCTGGCAATGCTCGCTGAAACGCCTCAGAGATTACCCCTCCTCATCCACCTCACCCTCTTTGACGGCAGCTCCACCTCCACTGGTAACATTACCCACCATATATAGACCACCCTCACCTTTGCCAACAGTCAGTGGCAAGACCTTTAGCTGCTCGTAACCTATCTGCACACCTTTGCTCCTCTCATCTTGGGCCTCCTCTGGCTTCGCTCCACCAACCTCCACATCAACCGGTGGAATCTTACACTCCACTTTGACACACAAACTCTGGAGCACCCAGAATCCATCTCCTTTGATGTCACCACCTCAGCCAGCACCACCAACCACCCCCACACTCTCCTACAGCTCCGTTCAAAGTCTGCTCAGTTGTTTGTCCTTGATACCCAACTTGACAAATTCCTTCAAGCCCTCACTGCCCTTGTCTGTTTGTCAGTGACCAGCTCGACCTCACCCACAACCTCCTCAATAGACCAATGGAATTACAACTCTTTGACAGTAAGCCCACCGCTGCTGGGCCTATCATTAAAATACACTCCAGTTCCATTGTCCTTGACAACAGTCTACAATTTTCAGTCAACCTTCTGGTCACACAGCTCTCAGAGACCAACCCCTCATATTAGGACTACCCTGGCAACACAATGTCAACTCCGACATCAACTGGAGGGACCTCACCATGAAGTTCCCTGACCTGATGCTTGTCTTGCTGCCATCCACCTCTGCCTCCAACCTACTAACAATCTCAGTGAAGCTAGAGCTACTGGCACCCCAACAGCACCCTGAGATGACTGTGGCAACCCTCCTCCACCTCGACACATCCTGGGTGCACCTGTGGCCTTTCTCTTCAACATTCTCTGCAACAAGTATACAGGCCCCAACTATCCCGTCTGATGCCCTTGGACAGCTCTAAACACTGGCAACGTGGATCAGCTCTCCAAACTCCTTGACCTGGAAGCCCTTGATATTAAAATTATCAGCCCGGCTACCTTTGCCTGCATTATCCAAGACAGCACCTCTGCCTTCCAACTTCACATCTCCCCAGTGCTCCCAGAAGAAAATTTAGGTGCAGACGTCACTACTCTGAAACCAAAAACCGAGGAACAGATATTACACAAAGTAGTTCCTTCAGAGTATCATGAGTTTGCTGATGTGTTCTCTGAAGGAAGTGCCAAGGAGCTCCCCCCACACCAGTCATATAACCACAAAATCAACCTTGAAGATGGTACTGCACCCTCATTCAGCAAGATCTACAACATGTCAGAAATCAAACTCTGCACACTAAAAGATTATCTCAATGACATGCTTAGTAAAGGTTTCATCTGGCCCTCAATCTTCACTGCTGGGGCTCCAGTCCTATTTGCCAAAAAGAAAGATAGTTTTCTGCGCCTTTGCATTGACTACTAGGGCCTCAACAAAGTCACTAAAAAGAACCAGTATCCACTTCTCCTCATCAGTGATCTTGTTGACTGGCTTCACAGCACCAAAGTCTACACTAAGATCAACCTCCGCTTACCTAGTAATGCCCTTGCTATTGTCAAAGCCTTCAAGCAGTGGTGGGCCTACCTTGAGGGCACCCCACATTGAATTCAAGTCTATTCAGACCACAACAACTTACAGTACTTCACTACAACCAAACAGCTCAGCTGCTGCCAAGCCTGCTGGTCAGAAATCCTCTCCAAGTACAACTTCACCATCCACTACTGCCCTGGCCAACTTGGTGCCAAGCCTGATGCCCTCACACAGAGACTAGACGTGTACTCCAAGAAGTTGTTTGAGGCATAGTGCAATGCCTTTAACCATCAAGTGGTAATTCCACCCAAACATCTTCATGCCATGCTGATTATGAACAAAGAAGGTATTCTACACCAAATTTGCAATGCTCCCTAGGACACCTTCTTCACTCAGCACGACCTCTAGAATACTCCCACAAGCAATGCCAACAACGACCGCCCTTTCACCCTCTCCTCCAACGACTGACTCCTTCTTCAGGACAGACAAATCTATGCTTTGGACCACAAGAAGATCCACCTGGATATCCTTCACCAGCACCACAACCACAAGCTCTGCAGGCATCCTGGAATTTGTAAGGCCCTTCAGCTCATTTCTCTGACTTATCTTTGGCCAGGCATGAAGAAGGACATCACTTGGTATGTCTAGGCTTGCCAGTTGTGCCTCTGGGCCAAGGTTCTCCGCCACCACTCCTATAGTCTTTTCAAGCCACTCCCCATTGGTGGCTGCTCCTAGTCCTCCATTTCAATGGACTACATCATTGAGGCCAAGGTTCCCTGCCACTACCCCTATAGTCTTTTCAAGCCGCTCCCTATTGGTCGCTGCCCCTAGTCCTCCATTTCAATGGACTACATTGTTGAGCTCCCTAAATCAGAGGGCTTTGACGCCATCCTCATCATTGTCTGCTGCCTCACCAAACAAGCCATTTTCATCCCTGCCACACCACCAACAATACCCTGGAGTTTGCCAAACTCTTTCTTGAACACATATTTTCTAAGCATAGACTCTCAGATGACATTATATCCAACTGCAGCCCTCTATTTGTCTTCTGGTTCTGGCAATCTCTGTGTAAGGCACTCAAGGTTCAAACTAACCTCTCCACTGCCTACCACCTGGAGACTGATGGCCAGACCAAATAAGTGAAGCAGACCCTGGAGCAGTACCTCCACCTCTATATTAACTATCTGCAGAATGACTAGTGCATGGAACTGCCCCTGGCAGAGTTCATTTACAACAACGCCCTTCATTCCGCCACCAGAGTGTCACCTTTCTATGCTAATAAAGGTTACAATCCTTGGCTCACCCTCTCCGTTGGAAACATCCCCTCCCATGTTGCCCATGAAGTCGCCCAGGACCTCCAGTCACTCTACCAGTTCCTCCAGGACAAAATTGACATTGCCAACAAAGCATACACCAAGCATGCCAATGCCCACCATGAAGTCACTCCTAACTGGACTCTCAGCACCCTTGTCTGGCTTGACCAGCGAGCTCAATCACAAACGACTTGGTCCCTTCAAGGTCCTTTAGAAGGTCTCAACTCATGCCTGCAAGCTCAACCTACCCCTGGGACTCAAGGACTTACATTTGGTCTTCCATGTTTGCCTTCTTGAAAAATACACCCTGAATCCCTTCCCTGAACAGCAACTCAGCCAACTGCTGCCTGTCAAAGTTGAAGACAAACACCACTACAAGGTCAACCATATCTTTGACTCCCAACTTGTCCATGGCCACCTCACTACTTTGTTTACTAGAAAGGCTATGGATCCAAGGATGACACCTGAGAACCCCAAAAGAACCTCACTAGCACCCCTGCCAAGCTCCAGGACTTCCATCAGCAGTACCCAAACAAGCTCTGAGACCCCTGGAACTAGCGCTTATAGACAGCATTAGTGGGAGTTTCATTAGAGATTCAACTCCCACCAAGACCCCTATGTGTTTCTTTGCATACTTACTCCTTTGACTTCTCATCGATTACAAAAGAACCCCAGGCGCAACAACAAGATGAATCTAAACAGAACTACAAATACAAACATTACAATTAGAACAAAAAGTTCAAAAAAAAATTGAAGACTCAGGGAGGCACAGAGCTCAGCAACTAGTCGGCCTCCTTGCTACTCCCTGCTACCCCACTCCCCCCCGCCACTGGCCTCACAATCACCATTGCCGTCTCCATCTGGAGCCATCAATGACACCAGGTGATTCTTCTGCAATGGCAACATTGACTGCCATGTCTATCCATGATTCTAGGGCAATTGCGCTCTGCCACTGGTGCCCCACCAACAATAGGTCCAGCTGACCCAGGCCATGGTCCAGCTCTGGGGGCAAGTTGAACAGCATCTACATGATATCATCCTAGAGCAATGCCTGGGCTGCCGACACACCATCAAGGAGCAACTGATGCTTCCAGACTCATCCTACACTGGCGGTCAGCTACAGAGGTAATGCCAGGTTCTGCTGACCACAGAGGCTCAGTCCACTAGGCGAGTACCTTACATGGTGAGCACTGTGTCCACAAATGCAGAGTACTGGTAGGGGTACGAGGTGTAGGAGACCAAAGCAGAGTAGGAGAAGTGGGTGGGGGATCGCTGGTAATGCCAGGATGGGGGGCGAGTGCCAACAAACTGGAAGTGATGAGCGCAGAGACTTAGTGAGTCCCAGGGATAGAAGCAAGAGGAGCAGAGATTAAGCAAGCTAAAAGAGGAAAGAGTTGAGATAAGATAAGGGAAGGGGAAACAGAACAAGTCGAGACTTGAGGCCAGAGACAGAAGGGACAAGGGAACTTAGAGATTGGCAGAGAGATGAAGAGTAAAGCAGAAATGGAATTAGGGTACAAGGCAAGTAGAGGTGATAATAGGAGCTGATACAAGATGAATACGATACAAAATGAAGCAGAGTTGAAAAATAGAGACCAGGATACATAAGACTATGAGATGGAGACAAAACAATACAAGAGGTACAGTAATATCAAGACTGGAGTGATACTGACTACTCTACGACTTATATACCAAGTGGTAGGTAAGCCCCAGGGCTCAGGCCCAGGTCCCGGTAGTGAGTCATGGTGCCAGGCTCAGGATGAGACTTGGGAATTGTACAAAGTGGCAGTGAAGGTTGAGACATGTTGCATGGCATGGAAGGTCTTGCTCTGGAAGTGCAGAGACATGCAGTGGTGCGGCGGTGAGGAGGTGAGTGGAGGTGGGGCGTGGCGTGCAGGGGTCAGGTCTGAGATGATGTGTAATTGTGATGTATGATAGAGGTCTTGAAACGAGCCAGGAGAGTGCTGGGCACTGTTGGTGCTGGCACTGATGTGGCAGCTGTGATTGGGAAAGTGCCAAAGATATCTGGGGTTGGTGCTGATGTGGTGATCATAGGCAGTGATGGCCAGGGAGATGCCAATGGTAGTAGTGGCTAGTGGTGGTGACGAGTGGTGATGGCTGGGGGTTGCCGAGGTGGTTGGCTGAGTAGCGCTCCAGGCCTGGGAGAGTCATGGGGGTGGTTTTTGGGGGGTTTGGAGTCCTGAGGCCAGGCCTAAGTCCTGGAGATCGGTAGCAGGTCATGACAGGTAAGAATAGAGCAGCCACTTATGCAGAACTCTCTCTCAGCAAGATGCTGCCTCCACCAATGCTCAGTCCCTCTGTCAAATTGCCTCCCACTCCACTGCCCATGCTATCCTCATCATTTGCCCCTCCTCCAGTGCCACACTTACCACCCTTAACTCCAACTCTACCACCTATGCTTGCAGAGCCCCCAGCTCCACCTCACACTCCCTCACCACCACCAGCACCATGTTCCAGTCCCACCAAGCCCTGTTCTAGTCCATTGTTGCTGCTATCACCTCACCTTGCTCCCTCTTCAACTGCTCATACACCTTCTGCAGACACCAGTGCAAGTCAACAGTCAACGCCAACAGGCTCTGCTCCATTGTTTCTTACAGTAGGGGTTGAAAACATGCCAAGATCAGTGAAAAAACATGGGGCCCCAACAGGCCCACCAGCGACACATTGCTCCAGGGCCTCTTGCTTGGCCCTGCCTCAGGAGATGGGGATGCTCCCCACTTGCCCCAAGCAATTGCCAACGGCCTCTACCTCCCATGCGGCAGGCACACCTTAATCAGTAGAGCCAGAGCTGACTCCTCTTCTCTGCTCTTGCTGGACTCCCCCCTGCAACTCAGACCAACTCTCCTTGCTTTCTCCAAGATGTGAAACTTGCCCACCACCTGTCACCATAACCACCAACCATGCTTTGCCCCTCTGCCAATCTGCTCCAGGACCCACTCCAAGGACCATCCCTGCTCCACCACCACGCAAGTGGCCTTCCACAGTCTTGACACTAAACACCTCTCATGCTTAGAACAACACAAGAGGCACACCAACAAATCTCAGTGACCCCCAGCCACTGGCGCTTCAAACCCACAGAGATTTCCATGGTGGGCACAGAATTTGCACTGCTGAGGTGGTCAGGACAATTTGGGGTTAGAAGTAAGAAAGAATGTACTGCATCATGGGTGTGACACCACGCCTGTGTCAGGGGACCCCAGGGTTGACCTATTGCTATGGCAAACTAGTCAGGAGTCACATCTGCCTGGGCCACCCAATGGGCAGCAGGCACTGGGTAGAACACCTCCAGAGCCAGAGGAGGCTGCAAAGTGTGGACCAGCAACATCAGAGCAAAATAAGTAGGCCGATGCTGTGCAATGACTTTCAAAAAGACATGAGAGAGCTCTACCACTGACAACGACACACTTACAACATGATGTATCAGTAAGCAAGGATGCCAGGACAATAGGAACTTATGGCATGTCGCCTCAGCCCACTGGCAATCCTGGCAATGCTCGAACAAAGCCCAGTGCTCCCTGTAGGCTGCCCAGGCACTAGCACTACTTTTGTCAGATATGAAGGAGTGGAATATGAGATGAATAGAGATGGAGAGAGACAAAACAATACAAAATGAGTACAAACAATATAAAATGAAACAGAGTCAAAACTAAAGGAAACTGGAGCAAAAACATGAGAAAAAACAAATAGAAATGCAGTCACAACCTGCTACCAACCTCCAAAACTTAGCCCCAGCCCCAGGACTCCAACCTCCTTAAACCCACCTTCATGACTGTCCTGGGCCCAGACTGCTATCCAACCAGCCACCTTGGCAGCCTCTGGCCATCACTGGCCATTACCGCCACCAGCCACCACTACCTTGGCATCCCTTCAGCCATGACCACTTGCGACTGCCACATCAGCGCTGGCTCTAGCCATCTCCAATGCTTCTTCAACCGCAGCTGCCACATCAGCACTGGTGCTGGCAACTTTTGGTGGCTCCCCCCTAGCCCATACCAAGACTCCATCATGCATCACAACTATGCATCACTGTAAGGGGAGCGCTGGCGTCTGTGGAACTCCTTCCACAGAGCTAGCGGGCGCCAGTGACAAGTGGGAGTCAAGCGGGCACGGAGGCAAGCAAGAG
>JABCKQ010009020.1:0-10465 GCA_018857305.1 Termitomyces sp. T159_Od127 | reverse complement strand
GTGTGGCGCATCAGCAGGCAGCAGAGGCATGGGAA
The DNA here is from genome assembly GCA_018857305.1 of Termitomyces sp. T159_Od127. NCBI lineage: Eukaryota > Fungi > Basidiomycota > Agaricomycetes > Agaricales > Lyophyllaceae > Termitomyces > Termitomyces sp. T159_Od127. Next base: position 10,430 of record JABCKQ010009020.1, on the reverse strand, counting down.
CAACTGTACAGGTGACTGGAGCTAACCTTAACCTTGGATAATGTTCAAACAGGGAGGACGTGGAGTTCCGGGGATTTCCTAAAAAGGAAATGACCTCCAGAGATCTCCAGAGGTCTAGAACGAGTCCTGGAGGTCTAGGGTGAGCCCCGGGGGTCCCAGGGAGTGGCGTAGAATGTGCCCAAAATGGAAGTTGAATGGAAGTCCCCTGACAGTCCTGGGACTTCCACCTTACCAATCAACTTCACTGAACCCTGGGAACATGCACTACTCAGCCTGCTACACACTTAACCATCACCATCACCTCCAGCATCCCCTTGGCCATCACCACTTATTGGCACCACATCAGTGCCTGCCCCAGCAATTCCTGGCACTTCTCCTGGCCCATACTAATACCCGCTTCAATCATTACCAAGCACTCATCATGCATCACAACTATTGCATCACACACATCACTGCCAGTCCATAACCTATATATTATTCCACATTTCCTGCTTGACTCCTTTCCCCACCTTCATTCTATAAATCCTCCCTACCCATGCTCCCAAAGCAACACCTCTTCCTTTGGAAGCTGTCAGGGGACTTTCATTTTTGGTCTACACTGACTTCCCCTGGAGGCACTTCCCTACACTCCAGCCCACCTTTGCACTACTCTCTGGGACTCCTGGGGCTTGGTTTAGACCTCTGGAGATCTCTGGAGGTCATTTCCTTTTTGAAAAACCTCCAAAACTTCCTGCACTTCCTTTTCAAGCATTATCTAAGGTTAAGGTCAGCTCTGGTCACATGTACAGTTGTTCTAATGCCTCCACCACCTACTGATGCGCTGCATCAAGCAGCCAGGATCCTTAGACTTGTTCTCTTTGGATTCTTCTCTGCTAAGTAATTAGTTACCATTGTACTATTGATTATCATTTCTAATATCACTTTGGATTCCCCTCTGCTAGTTGTGTGATTGAGCTGCAACTCCCGGAGGTCACCCTTACACGAGCTTCTCTTATGCCACACAAGCACTGCTAACTTCCATACCAGCCTTGCACAATCCTGGACCATACTTGGAGCCCTGGCATTGCAGCTTGTCATTTGAGCATGGGTCTGTAGCCTGGAGCTTACCTACTATCAGTATATAAGTTGTAGCATAGCATATGGTACAGTAGTCTTGATATTGTTGTTACCTCTGTTATTGTTCTTGTTCATGCTCTTGGTCCCAGTTTTCCTAGTTTTGATTACTTCTATCTCATCTCACCTCATTTGTCTCATTTTGTTTTGTACTCATCTTGTATTGCCTTGTTTTCTCTTGTCTTTACTTGTCTCATACTCTAATCAATCTGATTCTTTCTGACTCTATTTGTCAGGTTTTGCTGACTACGGGGGCTCAGTCTACTGGGCAAACACCTTACGTGATGATCACCATGTACACAAACACAGAGCACTGGGAGGAGCGCGAGGCGTAGGAGACCAAAGCGGGGTGGGGGTGGTATGTGGGGGAGCACCAGTAGCGCCGGCGAGTAAGACGAGTGCTGGGAAGGATGGAGAACAAGTGCCAGGGGTCAGCGCAAGTCCTGGGGGTGCAAGAGGATGGGACGAGCGAGTCCCAGGGATCAAGAGATAATCAGGCGCAGGGACTTAGCGAGTCCCGGGGATGGAAACAGAACCGGGGAAGTTGGACAACCAAAAGGGGAAAGAGTCGAGATAAGATAGCAGGAGATGGAAATGATTAAGTTGGAGAGAGGAGCCAGGAACGGAGAACCAAGAGAACTTAGAGTGGAAAAGAGAAAGGAGAACAATGAGAATAGATTGAGAGTACGAGACGAGTGGAGACAAGACAGGGAGACAAAACGAGACGAGTACGACGAGAAAAGAAGCAAGTAAAGTAATGGGACCGGGACGCATGAGAAAACAAAGCAGAGACAAGAACACAACAAACAAGACAGGTTACGGTAATATCAAGACTAGAGTATCTACTTACTACTCTATGACTTATATACTACGCAGTACGTAGGGCCCGGGGCTCAGGCCCAGGTTCCAGCGGCGGGTCGTGGTGCTGGGGCTTGGGGTGAGACCCAGGGGCCGTGTGGGGCAGGGCGAGGTTGAGACATGTCACGTGGCGTGGAGGTCTCGCACTGGAAATGCAGAGACACGCGGTGGTGGTGCGGTGAGGAGGGAGCAGGAGCGGAGGTCGGCAGCAGTGATGCGCAATCATGATGTGTGATGGGGGTCTCGGCATGGGCCGGGGGTGACGGGTGGTGCCGGCACTGATGTGATGTGATAGCCAAGACCCGGCGCTGATGTGGCGGTCATGGCAGCGATGGCTGGGGGGTGCCACGAGTGGCGGTGGCTGTGGTGGTGACGGGCGGCAATGGGCAGTGATGGCTAGGGATGCTGCAGGTGGCGGTGGCTGGTGGCATTGACGGGCGGTGATGGCCGGTGATGGCCAGGGGAGTTGGCTGGGTAGCGGTCTGGGCCCAGGGCGGTTGTGGGAGTGGTTTTGGGAGGGTTGGAGTTCCGGGGCCAGGGCTGAGTCCCGGGGGTTGGTAGCGGGTCGTGACACTATTGCCTCAACTTGATTCTCTAAGTTCTCTTCCAACTCATCTCTCTCTCATCTCAGTTCTAACTCTTTCACTCCCCTTTCTTTCTTCATCTCTTGCCTTGACTCTTTCCTGTCTTGGCTTGGCTAATTCCCATGTCCTCTATCTCTGATTTTGAGACTTGTTTGTCTCTGCTACTCACCCTGGTCCTTTGCTTACCACCCTGAGATTTTCTACAGTCCCAGCGCTCATCCCTTGCTTCTCCTCACAACTCTAGCACTTGTCCCTCATACACACCACTTCCAGACATAACTGGTGCTCCTCACCTTTAGCCTCATCATGTCTCTAGCCCCATCCTTTGGTTCCCTATGCTCTGCACTCACCTATAGCACTTACTGTGCACATAGTACATTGTGTCTGCATAGTAAGGACTTGCCTGATAATCTGAGCCCCTTGTCAGCAGAATCTGACAGTATAGTTCTGATTGTTTTTCCAGTACTAAATTTGTGTTATAGACTACTAATTTATTTTTGAAAAAGTTGATAATAGTATAGAACATTGATAACATAGAGAGAACAAAAATAATTATAGATATCACAGAGTTCTTTCCAACAGATGTTCAAAATCTATGTCTTGATCTGGAGCTGGTATTCTTTCAGGCAAGAACAATTCTAATGCAGGCCAATAATAGTGCTAGGTGTTAGAATGAGCAGGTCTTCATGCTCATTTGCAATTGCACAAGGAGTTATATTTACATAAACACTACTTAAATAACTGATTATAAGCTGAATTGTCAGTGAAAGTGAAGTATTTATTAATTAAGAGTTGTCATGATTTCTGGCATGGTGCTTGATATTCCAACACTGGGCCATCTGTAATGAGCACTATGCATAAGAGCACACTTTCTTCTTTTATACCTAGTGTCAACTTCCACTATGAAGTTCTTAATGCCAATAAAATACATTCTTAGTGTTTCAAAGGCTCTAAATAAAGCATAGAGTTTTAATTTCAGCTGACTATAGTATGCTTCCCTGTTCTTTGTTGGAACAACATGATATCTGTGATATCTGTGATGGGTACCACGACACAATGGCCAGGGACACAATGGACGTCAACCTGGCCACTAACTGCTTTGTCTCTATCTTACATATATTTACCTGGTCGTAACAGCAGTACCCTCAGTTTGTTGACACGTTCTGAGGGTACATCTTATTCATCACTTCATCACACATATAAAGCAATTACTAATTAGAATACCTAGAAATACTTACGTGTTATTTTATTGTTGACACATTCTGAGGAAATACTCACGTGTTATCTTAGCATTGATTGCACCAGACCTTTGCTGCTGCCTGTTGGATTCAAACATTATTAAGAGTAATAAAGCCAAAGCAGTTATAGCACCTTTGTTTGTGATTATTGCTAGGGCATTGACATAAGAAGAAGCCAACAGCAATATATGAAGCATTGATTGCTGTGTGTCAAGTTTCACTAACCACAAAGGCTCAGATCACTGAGCAAGTCCTTACTAAGCAGATGCAATGTGCTACACATACAATAAGTATCTAAGATGAGCTCCAGGCATGAGAAACTGAGAGGCAGAGGTGAAGAAGTACAAGACTATATGCAAAGAGCACTAGTTATATCCAAAAGTAGCATGTACAAAGAGCAGGCGCTGAGGATCACAAGTGAGGAAGGGACAAGCACCAGGGCTGTAAACAAGTCCTAGGAGTTACAATCACAAGTTGGTGGTTTGCTGAGGATGAGCAGCAGAAGAAGAGTGAATTCAGAGTTGTTTGTAAAGAACATGAGAGTTAGTTAAGCCAAGATAAAGGCAGAGAGTGGAACTGAGAGACAAAGAAAGAGTCAAGAAGAGAAGTTGTGGCTAAATTGAGACAGAGAAGATAAGCTGGAGAGATAGACTTGAGGAAGAGACTTAGAGATAGAATTAAGATGAGAGAGTTGGGAGAAGAAGTTGAATTGGGAAAGAAAACAAGTACAAAACAAAGTCGGAAACAAAATACAAGACAAGTATAAAACAATATAAGATAAGAGATAAAACCAAAACAACAAGACTAATGAGGCAAACATGGGCAATATCAAGACTATTGTACTAAGTTCTACTCTACAACTTATATACTAGCAATTGTCAGGTTCCACTGACTATAGAGGCTCAAATCACTGTGTGAGTCCTTACCAAGCAAACACAATGTATTGCATGCATAATAAGTACTCTAGACAAGCGCAAGGCATAGGAGACCAAGGGATGAGGATGGGGCCAGAAAGATGACAAGACTGGGGATAAAGAGTGTTAGTCATGTTCAAGAATGGTGCACACAGGAAATAAGTGCCAGGAGTACGTAGAAAGGTGGAGTGCAAGTGCTCAGATTGTAAGTCAGTCCTGAGGGTAGTAGGTGGAGGGGGTGGATTGCCAGGGCAAGTAGCAGGGACACACAAGTCTCAGAGTCACTGACAAAGGTTGTGTAGTGTAGCCAAGCCAAGACAATAGAGAGTTAAAGTGAGAGAACAAAGGAAAAGTGAAAGAGAAAGTCAAAACTAAAACAAGAGGAAGAAAGCTGGAGATAGACTTAAAAAGACAAGACAAGGCAAGAGAGTTGAAAAAGAGATTAGATTGAATAAGAGATATGTAATGAATAGAAATAAAAGGAAATGAGACAATATAAAACAAGTACAAAATAAAATAAAGACAATTGAGACAAGGCAAGACAGATAGTGAACTGTAATGAAACTGTAGGAAACTGGAGACTAATGTGGACAATATTAAGACTACTGTACCACATGATACTCTACAGCTTATATACTGACAGTAGGTAAGCTTTGAGCTATAGGTCCTAGTCTTGTTGATGAGTTTCAGTGCCAAGGCTCTAAGTGTGATTTGTAGATTGTGCAAGGCTGACATAGATGTGAGCAGTGATTTTGCAGTGTGTAAGAGACTCTCAATAAAAGGGGTGTTGTTTTGGAAGCATAGGTGGAGAGGATTTACAAAAGGACAGTAAGATAATAAGTGGCGCAGAAGAGACAGAACAATGAGCAGGCTGTGGCAAAAACATGATGCAGATAGTGATGTATAATGCATGAGTCATGATGCATGATGTATAATTGACAATGGTTAGAAAAAGTGTTAGTGTGAGCTAGAAGAAGTGTTGGAGATTGCCAAGACAGGTTCTGATGTGGCTCCAATGGGTAGTGATGGCTAAGGGAGATGCCAGGGGTGGCAGTAATGGCTGAGCATGTAGTAGGCCAAGTGGTGCATGTTCTTGGGGCTAAGTGAGGCCAGTTGGTGAGATGGAGTCTCAGGGCTAAGGCTTAAGACTGGAAGTAAGTGGGCAGATTGTAATAGCAGTAGATAAGCTCCAAGGCTATAAGTACTGGCCTTAGTGTTAATATATAGCACTGAGGCTCTGAGTATAGTCCAAAAATCACACAAGCTAGCAGGCATTGGCAGTGATTATACAATGTAAAGAGTGCTCTTAAAAGAGGAGGGATATTGCTTTGGAAGCTTGAGTAGAGAGGGGTCATAGAATGGCGGTGGAACAACAATATCAGGTTCTGCTGGCCATGGGAGCTTAGACCACTGGGCAAATTCTTATGTGGCGCATGCAATGTCTATGCACACAGCGAGTGCTTGTTAAAGAGTGCAGGGTGTGTAAGACTTGAAGATGTGAGCAGTAGGCAAGCAGGGAGTGCCAGTCATGCCAGGGTGAAAGGTACAAGTGTGGGAGTGTGGAGGAGGGTTGAAAGACGAGTGCTGAGGTGAGAGTGAGTCCCAAGGCCAGAGATCAAGAGATTGGGGCAAGTGAAGGGGACTTAACAAGTCCCAGAACCAAAGATAAGGCCGCAGGAATCTAACTGAGCCAGAAAAAGAAAGAGTCAAGACAAGAAATAAATGAAAGAGGAGACAAGACTAAGGCTAGAGATAAGAGAGAGAAGTAGAACTTAAGGACTTGAGGTGAAGAGAGATAGATTGAATAGAGTACAAGATGAGTAGAGGCAAGAGATACAAGATGATACAAGATGAGTACAAAATGAGACAAAATGAAATAGAGTTTAAACTAGGAAACCAAGACATGAAACACAAGACAAAAACAAACAGAAATATGGACAAAAAGGCAGCAATATCACACAACTACCATACCAGATACTATGCTACAACTTAGATATGAGAGATAGTAATTAGGCCCCAAGGCACAGGTTTGGGTCCCAATGATGAGTTGCAATGCTGGGGCTCACAATGAAGCCCAGAGATTGTGCAAGGTGGTGGCAGTTGTCAATGTAGGTTGCACAGTGCAAAGGAAGCTCCAAAGGAAGGGCCTTGCTTTGGGAGCACAGGAGGCATGGAATGTCAAGGAGGCAAAGAGGTGGCAGGAAGGGAGTGTGGAGTGCAGAGGTTGGACTAAAGGTGATGTGTGGTTGTGATGGGTGATGGGTACTTGATGGGAGCCAGGAGGAGGCCTCAGCATGGGCCGGAGAAAGTGCTGGAGGTTGCCAGGGTAGGTGCTGATATGGCAGCTGTGGCTAGAGAAGCATTAAAAATAGCCAAAGCTGGTGCTAATGTGGCAGCTGTGGGCGGTGATGGGCGATGATGGCTAAAGCCTGCCAGAGGGTGGTAGTGGTGGTTGCTAAGGGGTCAGTCATGTAGCAGTCCAGGCCTGGGATGTTATAGGGGCTGGTTTGGGGAGGTGGGAGTCCTGGAGCCAGGGCTGAGTACTGGAAGTAGGCGGCGGATCATGACAAACAAAATGCATGGGTGATGCAAGGTGTGATGGAATCATGTGCAGCTGTAATTAAATGATGAGTGGGCTGCAAGCAAAGAATATGCATGGATTGATAGCAAATGCACAGAGTCATGATGCATGATAGAAGCCAATAATGGATGGAAAAAGTGCTGATGAAAACTGGAGGAAGCATCAGAGATAGCCAAGGTAGGCAATGATGTGGTAGTGACAGGCAGTGATGGTCAAGAGAATTGCTAGGGGTGGCAGTGATGACCATGAGTGTAGCAGACCTATTGATGCATGCTTCAGAACTGAATGGATGTCAGTCAAAGAGGCAAAGTCTTAGGGCCAAGGCTTAAAACCAGAGGTGAGTGTTGTGATACTAAGATGACAAGGTTTGGGAAAGTGTGGTCAATGAAAACTAGTGGCTTGATGTCTAGAAGGGCTTTATCTAGGTTGTTGTAAGCAGAACACTTACATCTGCAGAACTCCTTCCACAGAGCTAGTGAGCACCAGTGACAAGTGGAAGTTAAGTGAGCATAGAGGCATGTGAGAGTCAGACAAGGGACTGACAGAGCTTAATCAAGTCGTCAGACGTTGCTAGAGAGCTTACAGTTGATTCAGTGTGTAGGCCAGAAGAACACTGCTATTGTTCAGCCTGGGGATATTCTATCCACAGGCTGCCTATATATACTACATTGGTGGCTGTGCAGTTACTAATACTGTTTAACTAATTGGGCCCCAGTATGTAATGGAGTATGACTAACAATAATTGATGCTGAGTAAGGTCCATGCATATGACTCATCAAGGCTGACTACTAGAAGACAAAAGGGGATAGGGCAGGCCAAGCAGTCATTCAGATGTGCTAAGAGTGGGCGCATCCTTAGACTAAGCTCAGGGTAGAGTTGGACATGGTCTGGAAACCAGTCCCCTGACAGTTGTGTTAGGCATTAACTTAATCTAGCCCAAATTCAAAGGGCTCATTCGCATAAGAAAGACATGTGAAATGATGAGCACAATGGGCAAAGTTCTATATAAACATGTACAAGATGCCAACGGTACCTAAGAAAGTGCAGACCTCTGATAAATTGCAACAAATGCCTCAATGTTTTAAGAGCACTAAGCATGACTTGTCAGGTATCCAACCTTTAGGTATGCAGACATTGCCAAGAACCTTGAAGCATGGAGTGCAAAGTACCAGCTTTTGCCCAGAAAAAGTTCCTGACTATGAAGATGGCCTGCTCAGCATAGAATTGGTAACAGAGCTCTAAGTTGATTATGAAGCTAATGGCCTTATTGGATGTTCCATCAAGGACATTGGAATGGGCTTGGTGAGGAGTCATGTGGTCAGGCTCTGCTGCTTCACAAACTTTGCATCTAGAAAGAGTCCTATGGCACCACTGTTCAAAAGAGAAACTACACAAACAGGTCTATTGCATGTCCATTGCCTTGATCTCCATGTTCAGTTGCAATACAAAGCAAACACCACTATGTCTTGACATGGTAGCTGCCTCTCTCAGATGGAATGGTCATGCAAGCAGAGTACCAAAGCTGAAGGAGAATTCTGTACATCTGAAGGAGTGCTTAAGTCTCAGAATGGTCAATATGGAGACATGTATTGGCATTTTCTATAAACAGACATGCAAACCAATTAGCACTAAGCAACAGAGTTGTACTCTTTATCTATTGCTCAACTAAAAATTCTGCTCATGAACAGAAAGGGTGTGCATGCTGCTTTCTTTCAGTCTGGAGAGGTTTTCAGCAACATCCTTGGTAGCCAGCAGCTGCAAAAGGAGCTCCTTCTGTATTAGAACTCTATATGATAGTAAGTAATCCTATTCCTCAGTCATGTATAAATGACTACATTTTGTAATTGTACCTATACAGAACAGTAAGTAATCCTATTCTGTGGTATGATGTAAGTATATGTAGCATTGGTAGTGATGGCATTACTCACTCTCAGTTGTGTATAAATGACTGAGGGTGTTGTTCTATATATGTCATATATATATGTCTGCAGGACAATGATGTGATGGTATGATATGCAGAGTCAAAGCAAAGAGTGAAAGAAAAAGGATTGGATATTGGCCATTGGTGGCCATCCTGACATATGAGGTTTATTGGTGATTCCAACATTCTGCTCCACTGTGGAGATGTAGCACACCTCTATACTCAGTGGACTGTACTAGGCAAAGTTCCTCAGCTTTTTGCAACATTAGCACAGCAGGAGTAGTGGTTTGCATTGCTGAGAAGCATCCACATCCATAGGTCCTGGTCTTGATCTTGTTCCATCTCCTCTCTGTCTCTCATCTTGACTCTTTCCTTTTTCAGCTCAGTTAAATTCCTGCACCCTTATTTCTGATCTCAGGACTTGCTAAGTCCCCTCCACTTGTCCTAGTCTCCTGATCTCTAACCTCAGGACTCACTCTTGTCCCCAGCACTCATCTTCCAACCCTTGCTCACACCCCAACACTCACACCCCTCACTCTAGTGTGACTAGCATTCTCTGCTCACTCACTGCTTGCATTTCTGGTCTTGCCCCTGGTCTTACATGCCCCACGCTTTTGACAGTACCCATTGTGCTTGTAGACATTGTGTTTGCCACATAAGGATTTACTCATTTGGATGCTTTGGCTCCTTAGGATAAGGCATGAACTTACTTGCTACACCTAGAGATGCAGGTGCAACTGACTCAAGCTTCTCTCACCAACCACACAACTAAACTTTCCACCCTCTGCCAAACCACCAATCACATCTTTCAATCCCTCCAGGCACTGGGAACTGGACCAGGAACCGGAGACCGTTGTCGAGGGTGATGGAGCTGGTGTGTATTTTAGTGATAGGCCCAGCGGTGGTGGGCTTACCATCAAAGAGTACGCTGTGGGGGGAAGGCGTCTGTTGCTGGGCCCCATTTGCCAGGGGGTCTGCTGTTGGGGGGTCTGCCGCTCGGAGGTGGTTCGCCATTGTTTCCCAGGGGCAGTCCCTGAGCCCATCGTGGGGGTGGTGGTTCTCCAGGGGGCGGTGATCCCAGATTGGCATCAAAGGGTCAGCTAGGCGGGGGTCCTGGGGGAGCAGGGGGTCTCTGGGGTCCTTGGAAAGGGGGTGGTCAAGGTGCGCCAGGGGCTGCGGGTTGGTAGATGGGTGGCAGGTTATTGTGGGGAGGGGGTGCAT
>JABCKQ010009019.1:0-10484 GCA_018857305.1 Termitomyces sp. T159_Od127 | reverse complement strand
AGGAGTTGACTGAGGACAGTCAATTTTTCAGTTGGGGGGAGATGATAAGACCCAGGTTGTATCAAAAGGCATACTAACAATTTTTCTGGCACAACCACATGGATTAGTGGTTAGCGCACCCTATGGATTACCTGCCACCCCCTTCAAAAGCTGAGGTTCGAACTCCAAGCCTACATTTGGTGTATTTTTATCATTATTTTTCGATTTATTTACTTTATTTTCTTGACCCTGAAGTTTCGCTGGCGTTGCCGCTGCTCCCTAGTAACTGCCATCATTTCACTATATTGACATTTGGGCGATTCCATACTTACTTTTTGGCATTTTTGACATGACAGACAGTTTGACTGACGCTGTTAGGCGTTGCTAAGAGCTGATGGACATTTTTCTATATAAAAGATTGTGGTCTACTATTTACTTACTAGTTCCCCATGTTGGCAACTCAAGGGTCGCCAACGGTGACTTTGCCTACACTTTACTATATATACTGTACTTATAGCATGCAAAATAACAAGTTATCTTCACCATTACCTCTTATGCTTGAGTTTCAGAGCTCAATTTCGCCTCTTATAAGTTTACTCTATGCCAAGAGCACTTTTGTACAGTGTCCTTGTCTTGCCACTGGGTTTATGCTGGTGTACTAGACATTCATATGCCTTGCAACTGCGGCAGGCACCTTACACTTGGCAACCACGCTAAGCTTACTCTCACCACTTCTTTACCGCTGCTTTCTGCTAACCTGTTTTCTGGGACCCTGCCTGGCTCACCTCAACTAGCAAGCCCAACGCTATACACCTTGTAACTGCCTACCCAGACACTACTTAGTACAATTTTGGGCGTCATCAGCGGTCCGGGTCTGGAATGGTTGTGGAGGTTGATTGAGAGGTTGGAGTCCTGGGGCTGAGGCTAAGTACCAAAGATCAGTAGTGGGTCATGACATTCTCCTACTCATGGTTCACATTTGATGACTCAGTTTTACAGTCTTTGGTATCCAGTGCCTTTGCAAGCAGCTAGATATTACAGAACTTCAAGGAGCTAACTTAGAGGAACCAGTGATTTTCTGCTTACATGAACTTTACTTTCTTGCTCATAGATTTCAACCAAACACATAGAAGAGACCAGTGTGTTTGTAAATAATATATTTTTGCTCTTCTGCACACATTTTGCTGGTGGTATTCTACTTAACACTATGGAGAAAAAGCTTAATACTAATGTCCTATTGAATCCTAAATGTATATTCTTATATTCATGACAACTTGCTTCACACCTCAATGACGTCTGAGCCCATACTATACAACAAGAAGACTATTGATGCAAAATTTGATTATTTTATCACAAAATTTGATTATCTTATCTTTATCAATAGATAATCTAATCCAATTAAGCTAATCTTATTCACTTGGTTGCATTGGGCTACGTTACACTCACATGCACTTTTAGGCAATGGAAATAATATAGTTTATTTGGTTTTTAAATGAGGTTCTTGCTCACACAAATTGGCAGTCACTTGCTCGGCATCCCCAATAATCCTCCCTTTTATACTCCTTGGTAATGCGCATGGACCAGGCATCATTTGCATGATTCCACTGCTTTCCTTGCATACCCAGGGTGCCGCCGCTGCCTTGGCATGTCCAGACCCTCCCAGAGGAATGGTTTAGCCTTATTCCAGCAAAAACTATCCCTTTGGCCCAGTTCCAGTCTTCCGGCTCTTCATCCTTCCATCTCCGCAGTCGTTAAGCATTGGGAACATTGTTGTGCAGGAGTAGAGCCCATGCATGAGAACAAAGAATGAAAAGGTTGAGGGAAGAGGTGCATTGAGCTGATATTGTCGAAGGTTTGATGGACTGATTGATTGGATGACCAAATGATGTGATCGGTGATGGCTGACATCTGATTAGCACAGCCACCTTCTGGAAATCAGTGGTTGGCCATCAAGATCTGATCATCAGATTGCATAGCCACCCCTCCAGAAATCAGCAGCTCATCACTTGGTGATGGCAGGCCTGGCACAGCTTGTCCATTGCTCTCGTGGTGTGTTATTGGTCTTTTTGGTACATCTCTTGCCTACAGTTTTTGGCTTACCCTGGCAACTTACAGTTTTCAGTTGTTTTTCCAGTTTAGGACTTTTCTCATTCTTTTTACTCTTTTTCCCAGCTATCTTACTTTAAGACAGCTGTATCGATATATTTAAGCATCATTTTAAAATCATATGAAAACACTTCTCCTGCTCTGCATAGCCAAATGATGGAAGAAGCATCAAGACTTTGACACAGAAATTATCAGCACTGCCCTGTGCATGGAATTGATTTAATCAATAACTAGATCCCTGAGAGCCAGATTATTTATGAGGTTCTATTCTATCAAGTAAAATAGTACTAGAGTATGAAAAATCAAGATGTGAGGGGGAGTTCCTGCTATAAGTGTATGCCAAAAGCCCTGAGTATGGAGCATGTGGATTTGATAGAGATACCAAAACTTTGGTCTACAGCCAACAATAACAAGGGCAATGGAAGGTGAGGTGGCCCTTTCACAGGAGCAAACAAACCTTGTTCATATTTGCTATGATGAATAGTTGATCATGCACTTTATTTTTTAAAGTACAAACAGCCAAGAGAGGCAGAACAATAAAGTGTTACTATGCTTGTCAGCAGTTCAAGTGGCAGTGGCCACATGTCCACTCTCTAGAGTGGCTAGTCTGCATTTCTAATCCAAGAACAGAAGGCATACCACAAGCCAGGTCAGAAGGGTGAGCAGAGAGGGACAATGTAGAAGTACAAGTTGTGGACGTAGAAGGAGACTAAGAGTCAAAAGACATAATAGAGAATAGAGTTGGATACTGTGAGCTAGAAGGGCAGGCAGTGTAGGAGGCTGAACAACCTGTAAAGGCAAAGCTTAACACTGCAGAACTCCTTCCACAGAGCCAGCAATGCAAGCCACAAGCAAGAGTCAAGTGGGCACAGAGGCAGGCAAGAGTTGGGCAAGGAGCAGATAAGGCAAGCAGAGGGTTAGACACTGCTAAAGAAGCTTATAGTTGATTCAATGGATAGGCCAAGAAAATACTGCTATTGTTTAGCTTGGAGATATTCTATCCCACAAGCTGGCTTTATATACTACATTGGTGGTTGTGCTATTACAACTAATCATGTCCCAATATGTAATGGAGTATGACTAACAATAAACTGATGCTAAGTAAGGTCTATGCATATGACTTATCAAGGCTGACTACTAGTGGACAGAAGTGGATAGGGCAGGCTAAGGAGTCATTCAGAGGTGCTAAGAGTGGGTGCATTATTGGACTAAGCTTGGAATAGGGTTGGATACAGTCCAAAGACTGGTTCCCTTACAGATTGACCTGGTTGACAATGCAACAGTGCCTCCATCTGGCAAGCTATACCAGCTAGCACTGGCTGAGTTGTAGGCACTACATGAATTCACTCACAAAAACCTGGAAAAAGGCTACTGTGGGGCATTGATCTTCTTTGTAAAAGAAAAAGGATGGGTCCTTGCAGCTAGTCATAGACTTCTGTGTGCTGAATGCAGTCACCAAGCCAGATGTATATCCAATTCTCACTAATGAGCTTCTGAACCATTTTCAAGTCAACAAGTAGAAGACATCATTTGGGACACATTACAGTCAATTTGAGTTCTTAGTGATGCAGTTTGGATTGCAGAATGCCTTGGCAGCCTTTCAGAGGATGGTGAACAAGCTGTTCCATGACTTGGTGAATGTGTATGTGGTCTCTACCTGGATAACATTATCATTTCTCCAAGGACCCAATGCAGCATGATGCTCATGTGAAACCAGTGTTGCAATGGCTCCATGAGGCCAACCTGTTTTAAGCCAGAGAAATGCAGGTTGCACACAATTGAGCTCAACTACCTGAATTTGAAGATCACACTGGGCCATGTTGGCATGAATCCTCTTGAAGTTGTTTGTCAGGTTCCGCTGACCATGGGGGCTCAGTCCACTGGGCAAATACCTTATGTGGTGATCACCGTGTCCACAGACGCAGAGCACCAGTAGGGCACAAGGCATAGGAGGCCAAAGCAGGGTGGGGGAGGTGTACTGGGGAGTGTTGGCAGCACCAGATGAGTGGGCGAGTGCCAGGGTGGGTGGAGGACAAGTACCGGGGGGTAGGCGCAAGTCCCAGGGATACAGGAAGGTGGAATGAGTGAGCGCCGGTGCGCAAGTGAGTCCCATGGTTCAAAGAGATGATGGGTGCGGGGACTTAGTGAGTCCCGAGGATGGAAACAGAAATGTGGAGATTAAGTGAGCTGAAAGGGGAAAGGGTCAAGATAAGATAAACAGAAAGGGAACAGAACAAGTTGAGATGGGGAATTGGAGACAGAAGAGACAAGGGAACTTAGAGTTGAGAGAGAGAGAAGAAGCAAAGCAGAGAGACATTGTTGGTATCATGGACTGGCCAGTTCCATGCAACATGAAACAAGTCAATCCATTCCTCAAATCTTGTGATTTTTATCACTGTTTTGTGTAGGATTATGCAACAATTGTGTGGCTGATGAAGCACCTGAAAAGGGAGGATGTGGCATGGAAGCAGAGCAGGGAGGAGCAAGGGGCATTGGAGTTGTTGAATGCAGCATTTGTGAAAGATCTGTTTTGATGATGCCAAATATAGAGGCAGCCCTTCATGTGGAGACCAATGTAGATGTGGCCTTGTCACAATAATGAGTTACTGTCAGTGGTGATGGCTTTTGAAGTGTGGCAATCATACCTGGAAAGCAACCTTTTCTCCATTGAAGTCTTCTTGGACCATTGAAACCTTGAGTATTTTATGACAGCAAGTGTCATAACCTACTTACTTACTCACAGTCTCTAGCCCTGGCCCTGGGACTTCACTTATGAACTGGCCTCTACTCAGCTTCAGACCACCCACCAACTGGCCTGCTGCATCTCCAGCCATCACTGCCACTCTTGGCAACCTCTTTGGCCATCAACACCCATTGACACCACCTTGTTCATCTCATGCCTTGTTTTTGTACTTTGTCTTGTATTGTCTTGTTTCCTCTTTTTTCTACCTGTCTTGTATCTCTCATCTCAAACTAATCTTTTTTTTTTCAATTCTCTCCTTTCCCTTTTCTTTTTAAGTCCCATTGAAGTCTCACTCTCTTGACTCTTGTCTCAACTTGGTTCTGACTTCTCTCATGAACTCTTTCTTTATCTCCTTGTTTTGTTCCTTCATTATCTTGGCTTGGCTAAACCCCATGCCCCTCATCAACAACTTCAGAACTTGCCTGCACTCACTGCTCATCTCAATCAATACTCACAGAACTCTCAATGCCATGTGGTTATGATAATATCTAGGTGATCTGTGATGAATCAACAAAACATGCCAATTTTCTTTGTGCTCACCAAATGACACTGTGGCAATGTGTGATGAATCCATAAGCATTGTCTGCTACCTACATAGGACACTAAAGAAGGTTGTGTCAGATTGGGGATCCAGTTTGTTGTGAAGTACATGAAGAAGATGTGGAAGGGCTTGGAGATCAAGCAGGCACTGTCAACCGCCCACCACCCCCAAACCAATGGTCAGACAGAGCAGACAAATCAGGAGTTAGAGATTTACCTGTGCACATTTGTGGACTACTACCAAGACAATTAGGTTGATTGGCTGCCATTTGCCAAATTTGCATTCAACAACTGAGTCAGCTCAGTGCCTGAGATGTTTGTTAGAAGACTTCCATTGTATTTAACTCTGATCTGGAAACCCCTTGTAGCCACTAGATTTACACACCATACTCCCTCTATGTCTCAGCTTGCTGGTTCAGAAGCTCCCTTAGATGCTCCAGCCTGTTAGAGTGGAGCCTGGACTTGCTTATTACACCTAGAGGCTCAGGTGCAACTTACTCAAGCCTCCTTTACCCATTATGCTACTAAACTCTCCACCCTCCACCAAACCACCAATACCATAGCTCAATCCCTTCAAGCACTTTTGGGCTAATGTGGAACCAAGGCTTCAGCAGGCTCTTGCTGCATTACAAGAGCAACAAAGGATCAGGCATATTGCTGAAGAGCAAGTAAGGCAGCAGGTTAGAGATAAGGTCAAATTTAAAAAGGTTGCCTTGACTAAGCAAGAACTCAATCCTGAGCATATGCCTTTGAATCAAGTTAGGGCTCAAATGATTTTACAAAACTAGGAACAGCAACATGCTGCTGATTTGAAGGAGAACTCAATGGGTTAGGTCCTCAGATTTAGATGCTTGCTCAAAATCATAACTGGGAGAATAATATGCCTGCTCAAAATGGCTTGGAAAATACATATGCAGCATTTGCACAAATGATGCAGAATCTCCTGGAGTTTTTGGAAGATCCAACAAACAATGGAGACAATCTGGGACAAGGTCTAGCTGATCATGATCCTGCTGGACATATTCTTGGAAAACCACCTCTTGATCCTCCTGTACAACAGCTTGGCTCTATTCAGCTTGAGAACACCCTTCTTAGAGTAAGACAGTCATATGAAGATGAACCTCCACCACATTATCTTGGATCTATGAATATTGCATGTCCACACTGTCAAGCTTTACATTGCAAAGCTGAAAAGCTTACTCAGTCCACTAGACATCATCTAAAATATGCTGCTTGCAAGGCCAAATTAATTTGCCTAGACTTCAAAATACTCCACCAGAGCACTTGAATCTCCTTCATGGCCACCATCTTCTCTCTGCTACTTTTAAAGAACATATTAGAAGTTACAATGCAGCCTTTGCATTCGCTTCTTTAGAAGTAAAAATTTCCAGATACTCCAAAGATCCACTAAAAATTGACCTCCAAAGATCTTTAGAAGTCACAGAGCAAGCCCCAAAAGTCCCAGGAAACAGAGAAAATGGGTTGAGCAAATGGTGAAGAGGTGGAGCAAAAAAGAAGTTGAAGGATAGCAAACAGGACTTTTCTGAAAATTGCACCATTTGTCATTCCTCATTTTTATCCTCACTAGCAACCCAGATGAATGCATAGTTGCTCTCTAATATTTTTTCTGGTCTCATCACAGGTGTTTTGGTCTGTTCTACCCAACAGCATGCAATTGATTCTAAATATCTATAATTTGTGGTTCATGTGTATGATAAACTCAATGAGGTGTGCTCATGTCTCAACTCAGTGCAAACTTTGAAGTGAGAATTCTCTCACCATATTCAAAAGTTTCTGAAGTAAGCACACAATGGAAAAGTCATGTTGGTCCCATGCTTATTCTTTTTCTTTAATTGCTATTTTATTCACTCTTTCAACCTTCCCTCCTCTTTCTAAATATATGTATCCACATGGGCAGCATCATATCTCTTGCCTCCATCAATAAACATGATCATCAATAAACATGCCAGTCATGCAACAGTCTGACTCAGTTTTAGTGCAATGGAAAACCTTTACCAGAGAAAAAGAAAAAGAAAGCTTAGTGGAAAAAAGGAACACAGAGCCCCAGCAGAAAGCATACAATGCCAGGTATAGTCCTCTACAAACAGAACTATATGTTGCACAATGAAGGGCTAGAAATAAACTAGACTAGTACACAAGGTCAAATATGCAGATCCATGAGAATAGGGAAAAACCAGTATAGGACAAAAAAGGAGGAGTGAACCTCCATGATGAAGATGGAACCAGTACACTCAGTTGAAAACCATCCACACTATGCCAACCCAGAGAAGAGAAGACATACAGCCTCAAAGAGCCCAAGCAGACATGTGCAAAAGTCATGACAAACCCCTCTGTAGCTTCTATACACTCCTTCCCAGCATCTCCACTGATCTCATCTTCAACCTCACCAATTCACAAAGAGATTCAAAATGCAATTCAAGTAGAGGAAACCACTCCAAACATCCTGATGTCTCCACTACCCATGTTTCCAATACAAGAACAGCTGCAAATTGGAAAAAGCATCCTCAGAAACAAGGAAAAAGAGACCCAAGCAACCTCCATGGAAATATAGGCATACCAGACAGCAAAGTAAGTAGTCTAGAAGTTCTCTGAAGCTCCTCTAAGCCTCTTCTATGCTAATAGTGCATTGTGTCCACCTAGTTAGAACTCACCCAGTGACCTGAGTCTCCATGGTCAGCAGAACCTAAAAGTCTGTACTGACCAGTATACTAGCAAAGACTGTCAGGGAACCAGTTTCTGGACCATGTCCAACTCTACCCCAAGCTTAGTCCAAGGACGTGCTCACTCTTAGCACATCTGGATGACTGCTCAGCCCACTCTATTCCCTTCTGTCTTCTAGTAGTCAGCCTTGATGAGTCATATGCATGGACCTTACTCAGCATTGATTATTGTTAGCCATACTCCATTACATACCAGGGCCCAATTAATGTAACAGTATTAGTAACAGCACAGCCACCAATATAGTATATATAGGCAGCCTGTGGATAGAATATCTCTAGGCTGAACAATAGCAGTGTTCTTCTGGCCTACACACTGAACTGACTGTAAGCTCTTTAGCAACATTCCACCACTTGGTTGAGCCCTGCTGGTCCCTTGTTTGACTCTCACCTGCCTCTGCACCTGCTTGACTCCCACTCATCACTGATGCTCACTAGCTCTGTGGAAGAAGTTCTGCAGATATAAGTGCTCCCTTTACAAAGATTTGATGAATATGAAAAATGGCAGCAGATGGGATATAACATTCACTCTGTTTCAAGACTTATCCTGCACAACAACATTGGAGTTGTGCACAAAGGTCAGTCTCATACATGGTACATTTGTTACTGTCAGGTTCTGCTGACTATATAGGCTCAGATCACTGAGTGATACTTTACATGGAAAATGCAAAGTCTACATGCATGGCAAGTACTATCAATGAGCATGGGGTATGGGAGACCAAGTGGTGGGACTAGGGGTGCAAAGAGGTGTGGGGCAGAAAGTGCTGGTCATGTTTGGGGCTGGGTGTGAGGGCAAGTGCCAGTGATGTGGATGAGAGATGGAAAGCAAGTGCCAGGGCAGAGAGTGAGTCCCAGAGCCAAGGATCAATCTTACCAGAGCAAGTAACAGGGACTTAGTGATTCTCAGAATCAGAGATAGAGGTGTGAGAATCTAGCTGAGCCAAAAATGGAAAGAGTCAAGTTGAGAGAGGGAAGGGTAAATGGAAGAAACACAAGACCAGAGGAGAGAGAAGAAGGAGAACTCAGAGACTTGAGGTGGAGGAGAGATAGAGAAACAGAGAATAGATTTGAGGTAGAGAAGTGAGATGAGTAGAGTGCAGAGGGACAAAACAATATGAGGCAAGTAAGAAAAGATACAAGTTGAGATGAAGTAAACAGAGATGAAACTAAAGAGAACTGGGACACAAAGCGGTTTGAGCCCCAATGATGAGTCACAGCACCAGGGCTCCCAATGAAGCCTGGGGATTGTGCAAGGCTGAGGTGGATGTTAGTGCAGGTTGTGCAGTGTAAAAGAAGCTGTCAAAGGAAGGGCACTGCTTTGGGAGTGTGGGCAAGCAAGAGGTATGGAATGGCAAGGAGGCAAGAAGTCAAGTGGTGTGGTGTATAAAGGTCAGACTGAAAGTGATGCATGGTTGTGATGCATGATGGGCACTTGGTAGGGGCCAGAGAAGGTCTCAGCATGGGTCAGAAAAAGTGCCAGGGATTGCTGGGGCTACCACTGATGTGGTGGTTGTGGGTGGTGATGGCTGAGAGGTTGCTGTGGGTGGCTGTGGCTAGTGGTGGGTGGTGGGCAGTGATGGCCAAGAGCTGCCAAGGGTGACAGTGGTGGTTGCCAAGGGTGTTGGTTGTGTAGCAGTCTGGGTCCAGAACATTGTGGAGCTGATTTAAGGGGGTGGGAGTCCCGCAATATGTGGTAGCCTCCACTTCCTCTGCAAACTCGCTGCACCTCAATGTGGAGATCAAGACCACAGACATGCAACAGACCGGGGGGGTCACAGCCCTTCTTGATAGCAGAGTAATGGAACTGTTTTTGGACATGGAGTTTGTGAAGTGCCATGGCCTAACTATGTAGCCACTCTCTAAGCCCATTTTGGTGTTCAACATTGATGGAACTCCTAACAAAGCTGGCACCATCAGCTCCATTGTAGACCTAGTACTCTGCTATTAGACCCACACTGAACGCACAGTCTTTGCAGTCACTGGATGGCCACCATGAGCATGCTGTTGCTCAAGTGGCCATGGCTCTGAAGTTGGAACCCACCATGGGAGCCAAGTCAGTGCACATGGATGAATGGGCCCTTTGGGATGGGCTCCTAACCTTCTGGGACCACATCTATGTGCTCAACATCTCAGAGCTCCACTGGAAAATTGTTGAGCAGCACTACAATTCCTGCATTGCCAGACATTCTGGCCAATGAAAGACACTAGAGCTAGTGTTCTGGAACTACTGGTGGCTCCAGATGTCCTGGTACATTGGATCCTACACTAGCACATGTGACCTTTGCCTCCAGATCAAGCCTTAGCACCACCTCCCCACTGGACAACTCCACCCACTACCAGTCCCCTCAGAACAATGGAGCATAGCCTCCATGGACTTC
>JABCKQ010009018.1:0-10518 GCA_018857305.1 Termitomyces sp. T159_Od127 | reverse complement strand
TCAAAAAGTAAGTATGGAATCACCCAAATGTCAATATAGTGGAATGATGCCAGTCACTAGGGAACGGTGGCAACGCCAACAAAACTGGTAAAAAGTATGCCAAAGGTGGGCCCTGGGGTTCGAACCTCAGCTCTTGAAGGGGTTGGCCAGTAATCTATAGAGGCGCTAACCACTAATCCATGTGGTTGTGCCAGGCAAATCGTTAGTACACCTCTTGATACAATCTGGGTCTTATCACTGGCGCTGATGTGATGGTCACGGCGGTGATGGCTGAGGGATGCCGCAAGTGGCAGTGGCTGTGGCGGTGATGGGCGGTGATGGCTGGGAATGCCACAAGTGGCGGTGGCTGGTGGCGGTAACAGGCAGTGATGGCTGGTGATGGCCAGGAGCTGCCGAGAGGGTTGGCTGGGTAGCGGTCTAGGCCTGGGGCGGTTGTGGGGGTTGTTTTGGAGAGGGTTGGAGTCCCGGGGCCAGGGCTGAGTCCTGGAGGTCGGTAGCGGGTTGTGACAGGAGTGTTACTCTGCTCATGCACCTTGGCACAATCCAAAGTACAGGGCCTTTTCTGGGCCGTGCATCAAAAGCAAGAGAGAGCACCAATGGAGTACCAACACTCCTTGGAGTCATTGTTGGCCCAGCATTTGTTGCACTTAGAGGAAAGAAATATAATTAGTGAGCACTAAGTGATTCAAAATGTGCACTTACTGCTCCCCATCTCTCTTTGAATTCTTGGCATGTTGCCAAGTCAACAGTCACCTTCCCCTTTGTTTCTTTCAGTACCACTCCAGCCTCCACTCCTGTGTTGACAATCACCTCTAGTTGCCAAGGAACCAATAGATGTGCCAACTCTTTGTCAGTGAACTCTGACCGAGTTGGTGCCTAGCACTGGTTCCTTGGTGCCACCTGCAGAAGCCTTTGGCATCACTGGCACTGCCGCTCCTAGAGCAGCACCAGCTGTATCCTCAAGTATCTTCTCCTTAGTGCCCTGCTCCTCTCCTTGCCCTTGCTGCAACCCCTTGCCAGCGCTTGTAGCCTCCCCAAGTGCCAACCCTTTCTATGCCAAAGCCTCCAAATCTCTGGCAATGCACTGTTGTGCATCCATTGCTGATTCCTTCGCAACCTCTTGCTAGAATTTATCTCGGTGTCACCAGTGCTTAACAATAACATATCAAGACACTTACAAAATCAGCTGTGAAAGGTGCCAACCACTCAGCGCCAACATTATTCTTATATTGTGCACAACACCATTCCAACAACTCTCTATCCTGCTTCCACATGATCCTGTTTTTCTGCAGCAACTGCCACTTCTGCCACAGGTGCATCATCCATTCAACCTTGTTATGGGGTGCCTCTGTACCTAGGCCTTGAATGTGCACCATTAGTAGGTTGGCACAGGTAATGAAGGTGAAGGCTGCCAGAAAAGCATCAGTGGAGGAGGTGGGAGCCAACATTGGAGAGGATGAATTTATCAAAGTACCAAAACAACCACTAACCTTTTATATGCCAAAACTTTGCACATGGACCATTAGCGCACAAACTCTCAACATGTGACCACTAGGAGTTGACTGAGGACAGTCAATTTTTTAGTTGGGGGGAGATGATAAGCCCCGAGTTGTGTCAAAAGGAGTACTGACATATTTCCTAGCGCAGTGATGCAAAATGAGATTTATTTTAATCTTATTGATAGGCTTATCTGATTAGATTGCAATAAATCTATCTGCTTTAGTTGTGTTGGGCTTTAGTTACATGTGCGCACACTTTTGATCAATGAAATAATATAGTTTATTTGTTTTGAGGTGGTCTTTTAATTCACACTAAGTGGAATGTAATTAAACCAGTTTCAATTCCCAAATAAAACCAATGTATTCCTAAGAAGACTAACTACTGCTCCTAAGCCTAAGAATCCGCTTGCTGGGGATCCTGTGCCATGGCAGCTGGTTGCTTGGCCGACATCCCCCCAATAACCCTCCTATTTATACCTTCTGGTGATGCACACAGGCCAGGTGCAGTTTGCATGATTCCGTTGCTTTCCTCGCATACCCAGGGTGCCGCCGCCACCTTGGCATGTCCAGATCCTCCCAGAGGAATAGTTTAGCCTTATTCCGGCAAAAACCATCCCTCCAGCATTGTCCTAGCTGGCCAGTCCTTTCCTCGTCCTTCATCCATTCCTCCCACGGTTTTGTGCACATGACAGCAAGGCAGATGGTCTGCAGGTGAGTGTAGGTAGTAGTGGTAGTTGGTAGATATGACAACAGAGTTTCTTGGGTTGTGATTGATGTCCCATCACCGGGTCAATGATCCATGATAGCGGCCATCACCAGGCACAGCCACCTGTCTGGCCAACTCTGAGATTGTGATGCAATCACCAAGATCTTGATATCATCATGGATCAGTGATCCATGATGGCAGCCATCACCAAGCACAGCCACCTGTCCAGAACATTAAGATCCTGATGTTGTGATGGATTCATGATCTCATCACTCAGCCATTGCCTTTGCATCAGTCTGACTTCTTTATTGTTGACATGGTGTTTCCCACCATTGGCATGGGCTCAACAGTTTATTCTACACAAGGTATGTCTACAGTTTTTGACATTCATTGTGGCTTACTGTTTTCAGCTTGCAATGCCCTTGTATCAACAGGCTTGTGGACTAGTGGTCAGTGCACCCTATGGTCTATCTAATGCCCTCCAAAGGGTGGGGTTTGAATCCCTAGACAAGCACTTTAGTATTGCATTATATTCTTTTCTTTACTTATTTTACCCTACTTTCTTGAACCCGAGGTTTCACAAACCTTACTGCTGCACCCTAGCAACCATCATCATTTTGATGATGCTGACAGTTGGTGATTTCATACTTACTTCTTTTGACATTTTGACATGACAGACAGCTTCATTGGTGCCACTCAGTGTTGCCAAGGTCTGATTGACATTTTTCTATATAAAAGATTGTTGGTTGTTGTTTACTTACCCAGTTCGCTGCTTTGGCGACCTTTGGTTGCCAATGGCAACTTTGCTTACAACTTATTATATATACTGTACTTATACACTGCTAATAACAAGTTACCTTCACTCCCCATCTTTTATGCTTGGGCTTCAGAGCTAAATTCAGTCCCTCTTAAGCTTATGTTATGCCAAGGCATTGTATTAGCACTTTGTTTTACCACTAGGAATATGCCAGTGTTCTAGTCATCTTCACAACTCACAAGTATGGCAGGCCTCTAGTGCTTGGCACTCACGCTAAGCACCGACTTTGCCTTCCTTACCACTGCCACTGCTAACTCATCTTCTGGGACCCTGCCCAGTTCTCCTCCTCTTAGCAAGCCTGATGCTATTTCTTCCCACCTAGTGACTGCCTACTCAGACACTACTTGGTACAATTTTGGGCATTATCAGTGTCTTGGTGGTAGCCGGGGGGGTTCAGCATGGGCTGGAGAAAGTGCCAAGGATAGCCAAGGCTAGTGCTGATGTGGCAGTTGCAGGTGGTGATGGCCAAGAGGTGCCAGAGATGGCAGTGGCTGGTGGCAGTGGTGAGTGATGATGGCTGGGGGCTGCTGAAGTGGCTGGTTAGATAGTGTTCCAGGCCCAGGATGTCATGGAGGCTAGTTTGGAGAGGTTGGAGTCTTGAGGCCAGGGCTAAGTACTAGCGGTTGGTAGCAAGTTATGACACCTCCATGCTCTCCCACAGCTGTTAAGCCCCATCTGCATGGTCCCCCTGCCTGGGAATGCTGGCTGCCTCAGTAGTATATGGTGGCTTCAACCCTCTCTGCAGTCTCACTACACCTTGATGTAGAGATCAAGACCATGGACAGGCAACAAATCTAAGGAGTCACTGCCCTTTTAGATAGTGGAGTGACAAGACTGTTTCTGGACATCAAATTTGTGAAGTGCCATGACTTGACTACACAGCTGCTCTCCAAACCCATTCTGGTGTTCAATATTGATGGAACACTCAATGAAGATCAGAGATTGAATTTACGCAACCACCCTGTGCTCACCACCATCTATCAAGGAGATTTGAGCTAGCCAGATCACATCTCAGTGGTTGGTCCAGGCATTCCCTGCCAACTCCCCTCCCCAGGTGTTCCAGGACGTTGTGCTCCAGTACCTCCACAACTTTGAAGATGTATTCTTCAAGGCCTCCTTTAACTCACCCCCAGAGCACAAGCAATGAGACCATGCAATTGAATTGATGCTAGACTCCAAGCTCACTAGCTGTAAGGTCTATTTGGTAGCACCTAAGGAACAAGATGAGCTTGATACTTTCCTGCAAGAGAATCTAGATTCTGGTCACACCCTCCAAGTTGCCAATGGCTTCTCCTGTCTTCTTCATTAAAAAGAAGGACAGCTCTCTCCAACTGGTTCAAGACTACCGGGTTCTCAATGCCATGACAGTGAAGAATCACTACCCCCTCTCCCTCAATTTCAAGCTCATCAATAGCCTCCAAAGTGTGTGGTACTTCACAAAACCGGATGTTTGGTGGAGTGGAAGGCTGCCTTCCAGACCAACTGGAGACTCTTGTTATGTTCTTTGGACTCACCAATACTCTGGCCACCTTTCAAACAATGATGAACAACATCTTCTGGGACCTCATCGCAGAAGGCATAGTGTGCATATACCTTGACAACATCCTCATCTACACCAAAACACTTGAGGAACACTGCTGGATTATATACATTGTCTTGGAATGCCTCCACAATCACCAGCTCTATCTCAAGCTGAAGAAATTTGAGTTTGAACAGACCCAGATCAAGTGTCTTAGGCTGATCATCTCACATGGAGCTGCTGAGATGGACACAGTAAAGGTAGCAGGTGTGGCAGAGTGGCCTGAGCCCAAGAATAAGAAGGAGGTGCAGGCCTTTCTAGGCTTCACTAACTTCTACCAGAGGTTCATCCAAGACTTCTCCTATCATGCCTGCCCTCTATCTGACCTCACCATGAAAAACACCACCTAGAGCTGAGGGTCTCCAGAGCAGATTACCTTTGATGCTCTCAAGCATGCAGTCACCTCCAAGCCTGTCCTGCTCTTCCAGGACAACAACTCTCCCTTCCACATAGAAGCTGACAGCTTCAACTTTGCCACAAGAGCTGTTCTATTGCAACAGTCCTGAGATGATGGGAAGTGGCATCTAGTGGCCTTCTATTCCAAGAGCTTGAATGTGATAGAGCACAACTATGAGATCTATGACAAGGAAATGCTGGCCATCACTCATCATCCAGGCCTTCAAGGAATGGTGGCACTTCCTGGAGGGTGCATGGCACAAGTTTGAGATTTGGACAGATCACAAGGTGGTAGACCTTTGTGGCAAGCAAGCACACTTCATCCCTACTCACACCACCTGCTCTACCATGGGTGCTGCCAACCTATACTGGAAGAATGTCTGGAAGCTCCATGACCTCTTAGATGCCTATGTGTCTGACTAGAGGCCACAGGAGCTTCTACCAACTGCTTAACATGAAGCTTCACACCTCCACCGCCTACCATCTGCAGTCAGATGGCCAGACTGAATGTGTGAATCAGAAGCTTGAGCAGTACCTCTGCTTCTTTTGCAATGAGCATCAGGATGACTGGAACAAGCTACTTCCAGATGCAGAGTTCCAGTACAACCACCATGTTCATGCAGCCACTTAGGTGTCACCCTTCTTCCTAAACACTGAGCGACGCTCATGCATGGGCTTTGAGCCCTGGGCCCAGCCCTCTGAGAATGAAGCCATGAATGAGTTTGTGGACTGGATGAAGTTGGTGTAGGAGAAAGCCAAGGCTACTCTGGCAAGGGCAAAGAATGGCATGGCACAATACTATAAACATAGAAGAACCTTGGCATCCAAGTATCAGCCTAGAGACTGAGTCTACCTTGATGCCTCTAGAATCACAACCACCCACCTGTCAAAGAAGCTCTTGCACTGTTAACTAGGACCCTTCATAGTAGAACAGCAGGTAGGCCTCCTAGCCTATGGACTCCAGCTCCCAGCGAGAATGCATCAGCTTCATCTGGTGTTCAATGTAGTCAAGCTAACACCAACTCCAGAGGATTCTATTCCAGGACAACACCTGGCACCCCCTCCACCCCTAGTGGTGGTCAATGACAACAAGGAGTACAAGGTGAAGGGCCTGTTCTGATGGTGACTACAGTACAAGATGAAGTGGAAAGGTTACAAGATACAAAATATCTCTTGGGAATCACAAGAGAATGTGCATGTGCCAAGGCTCATCAGAGAATTCCACTGGAGACATCTAGACATACCCTAGGCCATCTGGGAAATCTATTCCATCTCACCAGTGGACCAGGCAATTCAGAACTTCTTTTACCCTGCATGTTGAGACACCACACACTAGAGAGGGGGTGATGTTAAGGAACTTCCATTTTCAGTCTACACTGATTGTCCTTGATCCACTCTTCAACACTCTAGCCCACCTCTTGCACCACTCTCCAGGACCCCCAGGATTGCCCTAGACCTTTGGAGCTTGCTCTAGACCCCAAAAGATCTCTGGAGGTTATTTCCTTTTTGAGAGATCTCCAGAACTTCCTGTGCTTCCTTTTCAAGCATTATCCAAGTTAGAGTTAGCTCCAGTCATCTATACAGTTGTTCTCGTGCCTTTGCCACCCACTGATTTGCCACACCGAGCAGCAAGGATCCTTAGACTTGCTCTCTTTGGATTCCTCTCTGCTAGGTGATTAGTTACCTTTGTATTATTGTTTATCATTCCTAATATAACTTTGGATTACTCTGTTAGTTGTGTGATTGAGCCGCAACTTCTGAAGGTTGCCTTTACAAAGCCCCAGCACTGTGACTCATCACCAGGACTCAGATTTGTGCTCCAGGGCCTACCTACTTACTCTCATATATAAGTCATAGCATATCCTCTGGTACAGTAGTCTTGTTATTGCCTAGTCTGTCCATATTTCTGTTTGTTTTGTCTTGCACTTGTGTCCAAGTTCTCTAGTCTTGTCTCTATCTCATCATTTTGCCTTGTTTATTTTTCTGACTTGCCTTGTCTTGCTGATAATGCCTAAAAGTGTGCCAAGTGGTGTTGAGGTAGGCAATCACTAGGCAGTATGAATAGTGTCAGGCTTGCTAAGTGAGGGAGAACCAGGCAGGGTCCTGGCAAACAGGTCAGTAGAGGTAGCAGTAAGGGAAAATGACCAAGGAGCTCAGTATAAATGCCAAGTGCTAGAAGCCTGCCATATTCACTAGGCACGTAAAGGATACTAGGGCACTAGCATATTCCAATGATGGAACAATGTGCTAAGACAGCACTCTAGTGAGAAACAGACAAAGACTGAGCTTAATTGAGCCCTGAAGCCCAAGGCGTAAGAGATGAGGTGTAAGGATAACTTGTTATTCACAGTAAATAAGTACAATTTATGTAGTAAGTGGTAAGCAAGGTTGCCATTGGCAACCCTTGGTTACAAAAGTGGTGAACTCTGTAGGTAAACACTGACCAACAATCTTTTATATAAAAAAATGTCAAGTCAGTCCTTGGCAATGCCTAGTAGCACCAGTCAAGCTGTCTGTCATGTCAAAACTGTCAAGAAGTAGGTATAAATCACAAAAATGTCACTGCCATCAAAATGATGCTGGCTGCTAGGGTGTTGTGGCAGTGCCAGTAAATCCTTGACAGTCAGGAAAATAGAGTGAAAATGAAGAAATAAGAAAACTATGCAACCCCATATGAGAGTGTTGAAGGAAGAGACTCTCAGCTTGTTGTGGCAGTGGTGTTGGTTACTTGCCAGTTACTCCAGTCATTTGGATTTTCTCTCTTTGTCATTTTCTCTTACTTTACTTACTGGTACAATCATTGGCAACCATTGCTATACAGTTCTTCTCAGCCATTGCTGGACTTGTGGTATAGTGTGGTGACTTGATTTAGGAATCCCTCAGTTCTTTTCCCAAGACTGAGGGTACGTACTCATTTTATTTGCTTAGTTTCACTTAGCTTACTCAACCTGTAGCAGTATAACTTACTTTGGGCTACAGGTTAATCAAAGAGTTCTTTTCCCAAGACTGAGGCAGTAAACTTACTTTGTACTACAGAAAGGCTTGTTGTGGGATTTAAACCCTAGCCCTTGTAGAGGGCGCCATGCGGACCATGTAATGCTAACTATTAGTCTACAAGCTTGTGCCAAAAAAATGTCTGAGTACTCCTTTTGACACAATGGTGGGCTGATCATCACCTCTATTCTCTTGTCTCTACTTTTTTTGTGTTTTCTACCTTGAATCTATCTCTGCTTCATCTCCCTCCCTGTCTCAAGTCTCTAAGTTCTCTCTCATCTATCCCTCTTTTTCAGCCTTGTACCTTTTCCTTTCCATCCCTTGACTTGACTCTTCCTCTTTTCAGCTTAGCTAAATCCCCACACCCCTATCTCTGATCCCAGGACTTGCTAAGTCCCCACTGCTCCTCTGGTATCATTGAATCCCTGCCTTGAAACTTGCCTGTTGTCCAGTGCTTGTCTTCTCCATCTTGTCTTCACTCCCAGCACCCACCCCATGCATTCCTCACCCTGGATATGACTAGTGCTACTTGCCCAGTGCCCTGTCACATCCCCATCCCTGCCAATCAGTCTCTTATGCCCTACACTCACCAACAGTACCTGTTGTGCACATGGACATTGTGTTTGCTACATAAGGATTTGCTCAGTGATCTCAACCTCCATGGTCAGCAGAACCTGACACTAATGACCAGGCTCACAATTTCTCTAACAACCACATGCTACATGTTTTACTCCACAATCACATTCTGCTCAACTGAGTGGATCACATATATACTTATGGCATAGTCTACCTTGAGTAGCAGTTCCATCATACCACAATGTCACTTGACATCTTGAAAGAGATTGATGATGAGCGCATGCAGCACCTTGAGATTTATGGTACCCCTGCCACTATTCCACAATCAGATGGGTGGCATGAGATGACTGAAGAGAATCACTACCACCTCATGTTCAAGCACTAGGAAGAATACAACCTTCCTGAACATCCCAAGGCCAGAGGCATCTATTATTATATTGAAATGGACCCAAGCCAGGTCAAATTCTGTAAACAAACTTTGGCACATGATACACAATCAGCATTGGCTGCTGCAACTAATGTTGCACTATCAGATCTAATGTTGGTAGATATTCAGGTTGCAGAGAACCCTTCAGCCCCACCATCTACAGAATCAGAGCCACCTAGTCCTGCAACTAACATTGCACTGGATGAGGAAGCAATGGTAACAGAACTGGGCAAGGTCCAGGCTGGTGACACAGAGGGTATTCACCCTCAAGTCAAATGTAGTATAGGTAACATGAACAACCCTGTTCATATGACCTTCTACTGACACTGCAACAGTATTGCATGTAAACTTTTGCCTTTATCCTTGTGCTTCCTTTTCTATTTTTTTATATAGCCACTTGATGCCACATGCATGAACCATGCAAAGACACTTTTAAGACATCATGACTGAACTTGCAGTTAGGACTGTCCTCAGATTCCACACAACAAACTACAACATATGTCAGCCTTGCCACTTACCACATTCCTTCAGGGTGTTATTCACACCCACTCCAACTCAGCAAAGCCACCACACTAGTACATTCACTAATCTTGTGTTCTTTTATGCTATTGTGGACCACATCCACTTCCTTCAATTTCCTGCTTAGACCAACTTGTTGGTCTCATTGGGGGGTATGTAATGGATTGTCACACTAGTTACATGCATTAGCAATGCATTATCCTCAGATAGTTGATTATGTAAGGACAACATCTTGTATTCACAATGTATCTAGTCAAATTTGATATTGCAGTCTGATTCAGCTACTGCATGATACATGCAAGATTGTTCTATCTGTAATTATTGAGGTATGCCAGATTAACAATGGCATGGATCAATTCACACTGTTTCTAGGTTGCTAGCCCTTGGCCTTGAGCTCCCAGAAGAGACACTTGTGGAGAAACTGACGCAGCATTATAATCACAAGTGAGTTTTGAGCGAGATGAAATATATGATATTATCTGAAGTTCAAGAACCAAGAATATATGTATTTGTTAGATGTGGTAATACAATAAACAATACAGCACACCTGAAGTTCGAGAACCAAGAATGGCCTGAACCTCAGTGTGGAATAGTTAATATATACCCCTAAATTTTAGGTGAGACACATTTTAGTAATATAGGTTTCACAATGATATAATACTCATAATGTTAAAACATACGCAATTGATGACGAGGCGATGACAACAGTGTAAGGTCATTTGGCGTTCATTTTGACACTCCCACTCGACAATAACTGAGTGTTGACGATCCCGAGTCTATCTCGAAATTTGATGAAAGAATCGCGGAGTAGAGCTTTCGTTAAAATGTCGGCTATCATATTTTTGGTGGACACATACTTCAACTTGACATTTCCATGAGCAATGTGATCACAAATTAAGTGGTACCAAATGTCGATGTGTTTTGCGCATGAATGAGAAACTGGATTATTTGATAAGGCAATGCTACCAGCACTGTCAGAGTGAATAATGGTTGCTGAAACCTGCG
>JABCKQ010009017.1:0-10541 GCA_018857305.1 Termitomyces sp. T159_Od127 | reverse complement strand
ATATTAAATCGAAAACTCATTGGGTCATGGCGCATCTTGGCAATTCTCTTAGATTCTGGAGTCGTCTATTGCATTTTTCAGGTATGGGATATTAGTAGTAGTAACTCTCAGTATAAACTAAGAGCATTTGATTTTTATAGTTCATAATGTTCAAGCTTCAGTTTGCTGAGCTAGATGAAGAATCTTCATACACAGCCTTTGCATCCCTGTACAAGAGTATTTCAGTAAGTTATTTTCAATGCTTGGGTTGACAATCTAGATTGATCAACAATAGTGTGTATATCCCTCATTGACCATTCTACTTATTAATGAAGTTGCTTCCATTGAGAAATTTCATGCCTCTGTTATTACTTTACATTCCAATCAGAAAGGTACTCTCAGCCTAAATGCTGAATGTTGAGGAATGACTTGTTCGTTATGATTTCTTACAAATAGTGTTTTTTATTCTCCTTCTCATATGTTATGCCACCACTGCTCTACTTGCATATCTACTATACTTTGCCTAAACTTTGTTTTTTGTTCCTATATATATTCTTCTCCACAAAACATCTCACCTTCAGTTGTCTCACTAATTGTGTTGTAGCATCTAAGATCATTACTTTTTACACATGAATGTAACAGATTTTTCTATTCATAAGGACCCTTATTTGGTCATCATACTTGGTATATAAACATTATACCATTACTCACACATGTAAAAATTCTATATCTGATGTAATTTGTAATGTGTGCACCATGTGAGAGGGTGCTTCCAATCCCTGAGGCCCAACTTATCTGGTCACAACCACCCTGCAGGCACAAAGTGCTGTTTGACATGCCTGACACACAAATGCACCTGCACTGGACATGAAGCCCCATTCTGCACACACCAAGGGGGTGCAATGCAGAAGGCTGGGTTTAATGCTGCTTGCAATGCCGCTAGAGTCACAGCATGGGAAAAGCTGAAGGGCAGAGGGACCACCTTGAAACAGTATATGCAGGTCACTGGACCAGTGGAGAAGGTATATCTAATCAAAGAGAATGAGCTACAGAAGATGCAGATGCTGAACAATGTGACAACAAACACAACAATGATGGCAGGCTTCGCAGGTCTGGTCACTGACAACCTGCCTACCTGGTCCAAGGACAATGTAAAATGGGAGGGTTGGATGGTGTCAGTTGAGGAGGAGAGGGAGCCCAGGACTTCCCTTGACTGTCACCAGTATAATGATACCACACTCATGTCCACCACTGAGCTTCCCTTCTTCATAGACTCAGGTGCAACGGTTCATATTTCTCCATGCAAGTCTGACTTCCTCAATCTTCAGTCAATTGCTACAAGGGCCATAAAAGGAATAGATGGATCAACCATTGCAGCTCACAGCATCGGAAGTATTTAACTTTGCACCACAGAAGGAAACATCCTCATGCTAGAAAAGGCACTAAATGTCCCCAGTTCTACTGTTTGCCTCATCTCTGTTGGTTGCATTTTGGCTGACAATCAGACATACTCATGCTTTGACAAAGAAGCAGCCTGCATAATTGACTGCACCACAGAGTCAGTCTTAGCTAAAGGTCCCCTTATCAAAGAAAAGGAACTCTACACAGTCAACCTATCAGACACAAACATAGAACACATGTATGCCACCACCAACATGGAAACCTGGCATTGTTGCCTAGATCACGCCAATTACCAAGCTATACAACAATTAGCCTGCAATCAAAGGATCAAAGGTACACTCTCAACCCTTCCATTGAAATGTGCCAGCTGTATCTTAGGAAAGCAGACATGTACCCCTGCTCCAAAGATGCAGTTGAAAGGGCATAGGGTGATGGAAAGGCTAAGAGTTGAGGTGGACCTGTTTGGGCCAGTAAATATTTGTTCAAAGTCAGGAAACCACTACATACTAGACATAGTGGACAATTGTACCAATATGCCATGGTCCATTCCATTGAAATCAAAGAGAGATGCCTTTGCACACTACAAACATGGGAGAAAGCCTGTGAGAATGAGACTGGTCAAAAAATTGGCAAGTACTGCACCAGGTTCAACAGAGAACGAACAGTATGGAGATGGAATTCTGGCTGAACTCAAAGGGCATCATTATACAACACAGCACTCTGCATACATCAGCTCAAATTGGAAAGGTGAAGTAGATGCACAGAACACTAATGGGGAAGGCCAGAATCATAAAAATTGATGCACGGTGCCTGGACTTCCTCTGGAATGAGCTTTACCTAACAGCAGCTCATCTCAATGCCAGAACCCCCACAAAAGCTCTCAACAGCAAGACTCCTTATGAAAAGTGGTTTAGGCACAAAGCTGATTACTCATAACAAGAGAGATTGGGTGTTGAGCATTTATATTTGTACTGATGCATAACCCCAAGATACAGCAACAATCAATTGAGTCAATTCTGATTGGGTATAATTGGGTATGGCTAGAGCTCCAAAACATACAGATGCTGGGACAAGAAAAATCACAAGGTGTACTAATTGCACCACATTAAATTTGTTAAATGGCACAAAGCTTTGTTCATAGACACTTCACCCCCTATCCCATCTCTTCAACAACTTGATGAGTCCTTGCCAACCATCCCACAGGTAGGGTAGTTGAAACCACAAGACAAGAAATGGGGAGCAGATAAGGGAAAGAGATAACTGACAAGAAATGGGGAGCAGATAAGGAAAAGAGATAACTGTGAAACTCAATATAGACTGGGAAACTTATGAACTTAAGAGCAGATGAAGAATCAAGAGGCAAACACAAGCAAGGAATCAAGAAGTCAAGTAACCAGCAAACTCATGTCAATATCAAGGCCAAGGCTACAGCTACCAACTAGGACACCTTGTATAGCTGTATGCTACTACTTGAAGGAGAAGTAGGAAGTTCTATATCTAAGACAGTCTTGGAAGTGATCTGAGTCAGAAGGAAGTGGCCCAAGTCAAGTGGAAGTCATATAATTTGAGTGGAAGTTATCTAGGTCAAATGATGAGTAGTGACTGACAAGAGGTGGTGGGTTGTTGGGGACAAGCAGCAGGAACAAATGAGTCTTGGGATTGCTAGTAGAGGCTGCAGGATTTAGCTGAACCAAGACAATGAGGGAATAAGATGAGGAGACAAAGGAAGAGTTGATGGAAGAAGTCAGAACTGAGTCAAGAGAGATGAAGGGTCAACCAGACCCACCATAGAGTGGATGGAGCCAGCTTCATTGAGTATATCATCAACATTGTACACTAGAATAGGGTGTGAGAGGGGTCAATTAGTCAGTTGATGCCACTCCACATAGTTAGCATCAATGAAGAGCCCTATAGCACTGCTGTTCAACAGTGCTGTAACACTTAGATTCTGTTGTGTATCCATAGTCTCAATCTCCACACTTAGTTAGACATAGAGAATTCGAGGATGGAGTAGAAGCTATAACATACTAGCAGGAGACAATATTTCTAACATGGAACATGTGTCATGACCTGCTACTGACCCTGGGACTCAGGCCTGGCCTTGGAACTCCAACCCCCTTGAACCCACCCCCATGACCACCCCAGGACCAGACTACGACCTGGCCAAACCACCTCAGCAACCCCTGGCCATCACTGCCCATCACTGCCACCACCTCCAGCATCCTCCTGGCCATCACCACTGTGACCACCACATCAGTGCCAGCCCCAGCTATCACACCGCCTGTGACCGCTACATCAGCGCTGGCCCCGGCTATCCCCAGCACTTCCCCAACTGCAGCCACCACATCAGCACCAGCGCTGGCAACACCCAACACTCCCCTGGCCTGTGCTGAGACCCCCATCACACATCACAATCACGCATCACCACTGACTCAACCTCCACATGCCATACCCCACTTCTGCTCACCTCCTCACCACCTTGCTGCTATGTGTCTCTGCATTCCCAGTGCAAGACCTTCCATGCTGCGCAATATGTCTTGACCTCCACCGCTGTCCCACGCAATTCCTGGGTCTCACCCTAAGCCCCGACACTGTGACTTGTCACCAGGACCTGGGCCTGAGCCCCAGGGCCTACTTACCACACAGTATATAAGTTGTAGAGTAGCAAATAGTACTCTAGTCTTGATATTACTGTGGCTCTGATATTGTTTCATCGTGTTTTGCCTCTGTCTTGTAGTTTCACGTGTTCTGGTCTCTGTTTTTTTGACTCTGCTTCATTTATTATCATACTTGTCTCGTATTTTCTCCTATTTGTCATCTCTACTCATCTCTTACTCTAATGCCTTCTCTGCTTTACTCTTCCTCTCCTTGTCGACCTCTAAGTTCCCCTTGTTTCTCCTGCCTCAAGTCTCGACTTGTTCTGTTTCCACTTCTCTTTATCTTATCTTGACTCTTTCCCCTTTCAGCTCACTTGATCTCCACTCTTCTCGCTTCCATCCCTGGGACTTGCTCGTGCACCAGCGCTTGCTTGTTCCATTCTCTTGCCTCCTCAGGACTTACACCTACCCCCAGTACTTGTCCTCCACCCCTCACCAGCACTCACCCTCCATCCTGGCATTACCAGCAACCCCTCACCCATGCCCCTGGCCCCGCTTCAGTCTCCTACACCTCACGCTCTTGCCAGTACTCCACATCTGTGGACACAGTGCTCATCACATAAGGTACTCACCTAGTGGACTGAGCCTCCGTAGTCAGCCGAACCTGACAACATGGAGGCAAGAAAGTGGAGGAAAGGAAGCCTTAGTGGAGCCTTGAACTGAATGAGTTGCCATGACCTGCCACTCACATCTGGTACCAAGCCCTGGCTCCAGGACTCCCACCTCAAACCAGCCCCACAATGCCTGGACTACTATGCAATTAACCTCCTTGGCAACCACTACCACCACCCTTGACACACTCTCAGCCATCACTGCCTGTAGACACTACATCAGTATCAGCCTCAGCAACTCCTAGTGCTTCTTTTGGATCATACTGAGACCTTCTCTAGCCTCAACTGAGCTTCCATCACACATCACACTCATGCATCACCCCCAGTCCAATCTCCACACTCCATGCCCCCTCCCTGCTTGCCTCCTTGCCTCCTTGACATCCATGCCTCCCATGCTCCTGAAGCAAGACCTTTTCTTTGGGAGCTTCCTTTGCACTGCATGGCCTACATCAACACCCACCCCCACCTTGCACAATCTCTGGGCTTCATTGCAAGCCACAGTGCCATGACTTGTCACTGGGGCCTGGACTTGTGCCCCAGGGCCTACCTACTACCTTCTGTATATAAGTCATAGCGTAATATCTAACACAATAGTCTTGATATTGCATTACCATACCTGTTTTGTATTTCTGTCTTGTCTCTTGTATTTTGTGTCCTGGTCTCTTCTAGTTTTTACTTTGCTTATTTTGTTTTGTATTACCTTGTACTCAACTTATATTATCTTGTTTTGTCTCTACTTGTCTTGTACTCCACCCAATGCTTTGCTTCTCTCTCTCTGCCTCAAGTCTCTAAGTTCTTCATCTACTTCTTGTTCCTAGCCTTAGTTTCTTTTCACTCTTCATCTCTCTCTCATCTTGACTCTTTCCTTTTCCAGCTCAGCTAGATCTCTAAGCCTTATCTCTGATCCTGAGACTCACTAAGTCCACTTTGCTCACTCCAGTCTCTCAATTTCCAGCTCCAGGACTCGCTCTCACCCCCAGTGCTCATCTTCTACTCCTCCCATATATCCCAGCACTCACACCCTTTGCTCCAGCATGACTGGCATTGTCTGCTTTTCCACCACTTGCATCTCTGGTGCTGCCCTAGTCTCACATGCTCCACACTCTCTGACAGTACTCGCTGTATGCATAGACATTGTGTTTGCAATGTAAAGAATGGCCCAGTGATCTGAGTCTCTATAGTCAGCAAAACCTGACATAATATTAAGATTCCCCCTTACCCCCATGTTTCCAATGTCTACATATACACATATGTACCAGCTCACCAACTATCAGACCATTGCTTATGAAGACCCATGCCCAAAAACTACTATGCCATGAGTACTCCACAGCCTCTGTATCTGGTTCCTCCAATTGAATACTATCCCACACCTGTTCCTAGGTACTGGGCCCAGATTAGAACCAGGTACCCTATGGCCCCTCTATTAGTCAAGGTATTCCTTAGGACTGGTGATGTAACTCTTTGCAGGCTACTGCAGAATCCGATCAGCAGGTCCTGCCCAGAGGCATGCCAGAGACACCACCTGGCATTTGGGCACTCTTGGCCCCAGCACACACCAGCACTGCCTTCTTTGCCCCAGGCCAGTACTATGCCCACCCTGCCCCTGCCATGCCCTCGCCTCCTCTGGATCATCCTGACACCTATTACCTTCCTCAGCTATGACTCCTTGTGGCGCCACCCATCCACACCCCATCCCCTCCTCTAAGGTGCCAGCAAAGGGTCAAGGCCTATGTCCAACAGCATGACAAGATCCTACACTCTCTCTGCATATTCCTAGTAGAGTTTGCTAGGTGCATGCACACCCTTCTCATCAGCTTAGAACATCACAACCTTTCTGGAACCCCAGAGCAAAACATCACAACCTTTCTGGAACCCCAGAGCAATGGGCCAACTGCCTTCTCAAATTCCATGACCTCTACCACTGTGGAGCCATTGTCAAGAACACTTGGAACACTCTTCAAGTGGATATTAACCTCTGAGATGTATTGCACACCTTGGTGGACAAAATCCACACAAGCCCCAGCTCCTGATGTTTGAAGGACTTTGTGAACTCCATGCACTCATTCTATGTGCAGTACAAGGAACCAATTGAGCCCTGGAACCCTGTCCCCACCCCGGTACTCTGCCAGCAGGAGGAGCTTAATGCAGCATACGACATTGTAAAAGCTCTCAACTCCATTAAAGGACTTTTCAACCAGCCTGCTGCCCATACCATTAGCCTCTCAGCATGCCCCCATGCCAACTCTGTCTCCAGCACTTTCTGCACTTGGGACCACCCCACTGGAACCAGTTCATGCTCTGATGATCCCCCTCCTGCTGAAAATAATAACACCTCCACCCACACCATCTCCTACATCAATGAACTTGAGGCCCTCCTCCTGGTGGAGTCCCTGCCTCAGAGCCCCAATATGATTGACCACCCCACTTTAACTTGCACCAGCCCCATGGAAATGCACCACCACCCCATGACCTCTGTAACAACCTTTACACCCCCTCCTTGCCAACCCATGGGCCTTAGTGCATCTTGACCTCCCTTCTCCCAAGGACCATTGCAATCCCCTGCACCTCTGAGACTCCTGCCTGGCCATGCCTTTGATGCTAATATAGAAATACTTCCAAGTGGCCAACTTCCCAACAGCAGGCCCCCCAGCAGCTGGAGCCTCATGATGAATGCTTTCCTCTCACAGCACAGCAACAATAACAATCATTACTATTACTACAATGCAGCACCCCCACCCTGCAACTAAAATCCCCAGGACAACATCTGCAATGCACTGACTTGCAAAGGCAAGCTCAACATATAGAATGTGGTCATGATTCCTGCAAATGGAGGATATTCCTGATGCAGTGTCTTACCATGTTCTAAGCTAAGCCATTCACTTTCTAACTTGAAAGCTCTCATGTTGCATTTTTTGCCTTGTATCTACAGGGCATTGCCTTTGACCATTACACATTGTTGCTCCAGTTCAACCTCAACAGCCTGGTTCTATTAAACTGGCAGGCATTCACACAGGAGTTCTTCAGTAAGTTTGGCATATTTGACACTGTAGTAGGAGCTGAAGAGAACCTTCTCAACCTCTAAATGTGCAATGGCAAATGGTTCACCACCTTCATCATCCACTTCAAGAAAGAGGCTTATGAGACTGGCTGAAATTACAACTCCTTTGGTTTGCTCTTTGCTGCACCCTCCTCCAATGCATCAAGGATGTTCTCCACCTCACAATTAAGCAACCCAACTACAATGGTTACAAGGCCCTTGTTACCCAAATTGATCAACAGTATTGGGAGGATCACAGTGGGTACTCAGCACCCCAGGCACCCTAGAACTCCTCTAAGAACTCTAACTAGCAGACTGGGGCCACTGCAGGCAACTGAGCTACCAGTGCCACACTTTCTCTCAATCCCGCTGCACAACTGCTCTCTGAATGAGGACTTGCTCATGCTAACTGACTTCCAAGCTCATGCTCTCAAGCACAAGTCAACACTGCTAACACCCACAAGCCTCTGAACCCCAACCAACCCAACAATAACATGCTCTAGGACCTCCATGACACTCTGGACCCTGCAGAGGACAAGGAGGCCTTGTGCACTAGTAGGTTTAGAAATTGGCCCTAGATTGACATGCTAGAGAAGATGCAGAAGTAGCAACAGTATGAGAGAGCATGTATCTTGTGTGGTAAGAAAGGTTGCTTCATCAATGAATGCCCTAGATGCCAGGCTGTGGGATGAGCTGTCTGACTCATTGACAGTGAGGACTGCAACTTCTGGTTTATAGAAAACAACCCAGCAGTTTAGATCTTGATGACACACTAAATTGTGGACTGGACTTTGATGTCTTCTCCACCTTGGCTACACACCTCTGCACAACAGCAATGTCTTCAGACACCCTCTCAGCTCTCCTCTCCTCTCAATCCTCCTAGACTCTACTCTTCACACCATCCTCCCCTCCTCCACTGCTCTGATCAACACCTTGATTGAGAGTGGCACTACTGACAACTTCATTGACAAATCTCTGGAAGCACTAGCTGCAACACCCTGGAGACTGCCCATCTTCATTCATCTCACACTCTTTGATAGTAGCTCCACCTCTACTGGTAACATTACTTATTATGTGCAGACCACCCTCACCTTTGCCATGGTCAGCAATAAGACCTCCAGTTGCTTGTGGCCATGACAGTGAAGAATTGCTACTGCCTCCCCCTCATTTCTGAGCTCATCAAAAACGTTTGGAGGGCATGGTACTTCACAAAACAGGATGTCTGATAGAGTTACAACAATGTGCGCATTCATGAGGGAGATGAGTGGAAGGCTGCCTTTTGGACTAACCAAGGACTGTTTGAACCTCCACCAAATCACATGCATTGTCTTGGAGTGCCTCTGCCAGCACCAGCTCTATCTCAAGCCACAAAAGTGCAAGTTTGAGCAGACCTGGATGAAGTATCTTGGGCTGATCATCTCACATAGAGCCACAGAGATGGACCCAGTGAAGGTAGCAAGTGTGGTGGAGTGGCCAAAGCCCAAAAACAAGGAAGTGCAGGCCTTTCTAGGCTTCACCAACTTGTACTGGAGATTCATCCAGGACTTCTTTCATCATGCCCACTCTCTATTTGACATTGTGCTCCTCTGACCAGAGTTGTTCGCAATCTGGGCCATGGAAAGTTTGGCTGTCCAAGGAGCAAGGAGCAGAGGTCAACATCCTTTGAGACATTTGGTGTGGAAACCAAGACAGCCGCCATGAAGATATTGTTGCTCATGCAACCATGGCTCTGGAGTTGAGACTCATGACTGGGGCCAAGTTGGTCTATGTGGATGAATGAGCCCTTCAAAATGGGCTTCTGACCTTCTAAGATTGCATTTATATGCCCAACCTCCTGGAGCTCTGCCAGAGGATTGTTGAGCAGCACCATGACTCCTGCATTGCTGAACACCCTGGCTAATGGAAGACATTGGCGCTAGTGTCCTGGAACTACTAGTGGCCCCAGATGTTCTGGTATATTGGATTCTATACCAGTATGTGCAATCTTTGCCTCTGGACTAAGCCTCAATGCCACCTCCCCACCAGACAACTCCATGCACTACTGGTTTCCATGGAACAATAGAGTGTAGCCTCCATAGATTTCATTGTAGAGCTCCCTAATGCTCATGGTTATGATGCCATCATGGTAGTAGTAGACTTCTATGGCAAGCAAGCACACTTTATCCCAACCCACACCACTTGCTCCACCATGAGTGTTGCTGACCTATACCAGAAGAATGTCTGGATGCTCCATGGCCTCCTGGATGCCTATGTGTCTGACTGGGGGCCACAGTTTGTAGCAGATTTTGCCAGGGAGCTCTACTGACTGCTCAATGTGAAGCTTCACACATTTACTGCCTACTCTCTGCAGTCAGAAAGCCAGACTAAACATGTGAGTCAGGAGCTTGAGCAGTACTTCCACCTCTATCGCAATGGACATCAGGGTGACTGGGATGAGCTACTTCTAGATGCAGAGTTCCAGTACAACAACCACATTCATGTGGCCACTCAGATGTCACCCTTCTTCCTAGACACCAGGCATCACTTGTGCATGAGCTTTGAGCCCTGGACCTGCCCATCTGAGAATAAAGTCATGGATGAGTTTGTGGATCAAATGAAGATGGTGCGGAAGGAAGCCAAGACTGCTCTGGCAAAGGCAAAAGACAACATGGCATAACATTCCTCAAAACAAGTACGGCACAATACTATGACCCAAGTACAAAGGCCTGAACCACTCTGCCCAGCACTCCTACCAGACACCAATGATACAGATCAATCAGCCAGCCCCCTTGACTCAGATGCTGTCACGACCCGCTACCGACCCCCGGGACTTAGCCCCGGCCCCGGGACTTAGCCCCGGCCCCGGGACTCCAGCGC
>JABCKQ010009016.1:0-10560 GCA_018857305.1 Termitomyces sp. T159_Od127 | reverse complement strand
TTCCCATACTCTGGCCAGGCTTGTGGTGCAACAAGAAGTCAAAGTTGGCTAAGTACAAAGATCACCAGGCCTGTCAATGGTTGAGCTTCTTGGCTGTCCAGAAGTACTTGAGGTTCTTGTGATTGGTTCAAACCTCAAACTTATGCCATGAACCCTCCAGGAAGTGCTGCCATTCTTTAAAGGCCTGGATGATAGCCAGCATTTCCTTGTTGTGGATCTTGTAGTTGCGCTCTACCACATTCTGAAGGCTACTGGATGCCACTTCCCATAATCTTGGGACTGTTGCAACAAGACAGCCCTGGTGGCAAAGTTGGAGCTGTCTGCTTCTACACAGTCTACACAGAAGGGAGAGTTGTCATCCAGAAAAAGAAGAACAGGCCTGGAGGTGACTGCATGCTTGAGAGCATCAAAGACATTCTGCTCCCCAGCTTCAAGCAGTATCCTTTGCAGTGAGATCAAATAGAGGGTGCATGTGATGAGAGAAGTCCTAGATGAACCTCCAATAGAAGTTGGTG
Source organism: Termitomyces sp. T159_Od127 (assembly GCA_018857305.1). Classification (NCBI taxonomy): domain Eukaryota; kingdom Fungi; phylum Basidiomycota; class Agaricomycetes; order Agaricales; family Lyophyllaceae; genus Termitomyces; species Termitomyces sp. T159_Od127. Next base: position 10,045 of record JABCKQ010009016.1, on the reverse strand, counting down.
AATCTTAGGAAGGCCTGCACCTCTTCCTTGTTCTTAAGCTCTGGCCACTTTGCCACATCTGCCACCTTTACTAGGTCCATCTCTGTGGCTCTGTGCAAGATGATAAGCCTCAAATACTTGATCCAGGTCTGCTCAAGCTTGCACTTCTCTGGTTTGAGATGGAGCTAGTGCTGGCAGAGGCATTCCAAAACAACGTGCATGATCCAGCAGTGCTCTTTCAGTGTTTTTTGGTGTAGATGAGGATGTCATCAAAGTATACACACACTACACTCCTGCAATGAGGTCCTGGAAGATGTCATTCATCATTGTCTAGAAGGTGGACAGGCTGTTGGTGAGTCTAAAGAACATGATAAGCAGTTCAAATGGCCCTCAGTTGATTCAGAAGGCAGCCTTCTGCTCATCTCCTTCTTGAATGCGCACATTGTTGTAACTCCACCTGACATCTAGTTTTGTAAAGTACCATGCCCCCTAGAGATTATTGATGAGCTCAGAGATGAGGGGGAGGGAGTAGCAATTTTTCACCATCATGGCATTAAGAATCTAGTAGTCTTAGATCAGCCAAAGCGAGCCATCCTTCTTTTTGATAAAGAAAATGAGAGAGGCTATTGGCAATTTGGAAGGACAGATGCAACCAGAGTTCAAGTTCTCTTGAAGGAAGGTGTTGAGCTTGTCCTGTTCTCCAGGTGCTCATGGGTAGACTTTACAGCTGGAGGGTTTGAAGTTTGGCATCAGTTCAATGGCTGGAGTAAACCTATCTCAACTATAAAGTTGTGCATCTATAGACCTTGTTGAGCACTGTAAGTCATTACCATGTACTCAGCTTCTATGATGCTCAGTACCACAATATTTTGCCTTTTCAAGCTCCAAGACACCACTCCACCTCCCATTAAAAAAACATAGCCACTGGTTGACCTCTGGATGTCGGGGTCTTTACCATAATCTGCATCAATATAGCTCATCACAGGTTTGATGGTGTTACTGGGGGTCTTGGTGTATCTAAGTTTATAGTGTCAAGTTCTCTTGATGTATCCAAGGACATGTGTGAGAGCTTTTCAGTGAGCTGGCTCAGAGTTTGTCTGAAATCTGGCTAGTAGACTGATAGCATAGAATATGTTAGGTCTGACTGCTGGCACTGGAAGATATTTCCTTTGGAAAAAGTGTGAAAGAAACATGTTTTACCATTTCTGAGGTGCAAATTTCCAATAGAAAGTCTTTAAACAAAGAAAAATACCTTTTTCTATTGGAAATTTGCACTTCAGAAATGGTATAACATGTTTCTTTCACATTTTTTTCAAAGGAAATATCTTCCAGTGCCAGCAGTATCTGGTGGCTATTTGTGCCCACATCAAGAAGCCTAATAATTTCTTGTAGGGCTTATCCTACATAAACTGGTGATTGGCTTTGGTTTTGGAGCACATCTTGTCAGTGAGCTGTATCCCTATTCAGAGTGGCATAGCATGTGGATTGCAGTTTTGCATCTGGAAATGTTCTAGAACCCTGGTTAGGTAGGCGCATTGAAAGAGTGAAATGGATCCAGTGTTGGGGTTGTGTGAGATGAATATTCCTAGGATAAAAGTCAGATTGCCAAAGTCTTTAATGTTGTATATCATTCTGAGTTCTTTCTTAGCTCATTCTGCCTCCTCTTTTGATGTGCTGATGCCAAATACATTGTCATTGAAAGTATTGATAATTGTGTGAGCCTCATCCCTTTTGAAGTGCCTCACACATGTGTCAATGCATGACATATAATAAAATAGTGTCATTTTGGATGCTATGCAAAGCAAGATGAAGTTGGAAGTATATCTGTAAGGGTGACCTCTGGAGGCTGTGGCTCAGTCACACAGCTGGCAGAGGGAAATCCAAAGTATATTAAAAGTATGTCACAAATAGCTAGTAAGGTACTAACCTAGCAGAGGGAAATCCAAAGAGAATAAGTCTAAAGAGTCACTTTACCAGACAACAGAAAATAGTCGACAGTGGGTCACATAACTAGTCACAAGTCACAAGTCACATCACATATCACTATGTGTGACATTTCTGATAGATCAGTCACAAGTCACTGTCACATCATAGCAATAGTCACATGATCTAAGCACATGCAGAGGTCATGCACATGCCATATGACCACAATCATATGCCAATGATTTTGCCAGTAGTGGCTGTGAGTCCATCCAGCCAAAGAAGAATGTCTAATAAGGAAGTAGATTCTCATGGTCCAACCAATGAGAAACTTAACAAGTTGAGAAGAAAGGCAAAGGAATTGAGTGAAAGTGAAGCATGGCTGAGGGGAAAAGGATGTAAGAGGGAGGTCCTCTGACAGTATCAAATTAGTGAGACAACACCGCCTTGTGCATTTTTTCTTCTTTTTTCTGCCTTTGGTAATCTGACTTGGAGCTTGTAGGCAGTGGGCTAAGGTGAAAGTTGACTGAGCTCATGTCAAGTAAAAACCAGCTTACCTTGACACTCCAGATGGACATTTATGTATATGCAATCTTATGCATGAAGATTGTTGTAATGTACAAATTTTCATGGCTGTAAGGGTTGTATGGGAGAACATCCATCCTGCCATACTACCCTCATGCTTTAATACCTCATTGTTCCAGAACCTACTTTGTGTCTGCTGGGACTATGATATGAATGTACATCCAATGTTTGATGTGATTGTCAACAATGTTGAGGCAATGTATTAAGAGTTTCTGAGAGACATGAATGAGTCTAGTGAAGAGTCCTCATTGCTGTTGCTGTCACCAATTACATTTGATCAGAGTAAATGTCCTCAAGAGTGAGAGTGAGATCATCTGAGATCAAAGCCTTGGCCTGATATGTGGCCTATGTCATTGTCTTTTGAAAATCCCTGTATGTTCTACCTTCTTGACTTCTAAGTAATTCATGCTGACAAGTTTGGCCCCTAGCTACCATCAATAGTACATTAGTGGGACAAGACACACAAGTTTAGCCTCTAGCTACTATTGATAGCACATTAGTTAGACATGGTGCTTCACTTAAGTCTTTAAACACCTTTGATATAACTAAAGATCTTGCCAACCTCAACGACAAAGACAAAATATCATGAGTATGGGAAGATATGGTATCATCATTCATCTTTGTATGCTAGAGCCCATGCTTTACACCCCATTCTTTCCTTCACATTCATTGTGCTTTCTGGCATTGTCGCTTTTTCCTTTTCACTCTTGAATCACTCACTTCAAAAAAACTTTAGCTGACAACACTCAGACAGGCTGTGATGAAAGTTCAAATGTATAACATCCCACCCTTCAGAATGAGAGAATCAAGTCAATGAGAGACAAGAGGTGGTACTGTTTGCTGTTGAATCATCAGTTTCACCCTTTTTGTGAATCTTTCATGTCTTTTGACTTTCTGATTCTAGGTGCTAATTTTGTTGACAGTGACTCTTCTGCTTTGAAAATCATCCTTAGTGCAGTCAGGTATCTTCTAAAACCAGGAGAAGTACATGTTGTTCAACTCTTTCTCATCTGAGAATGGTTAGGAGAGCATAGTGAATGGGTGCCATCGCTTTATAACTATAGATGGAGACAAGCATCTTGGTCCACACTATTCATCTACAGCTTATAGTCTTGCAATGCTGCTCAAAGACACTGACAAAAATTCAGCTTACCTTCTTAATTAGTGCATAAAGGCAGACTATAACTACGTATTTTGTAGCAATCCATGACAAGTTTCTAATTGCTCAGTATTGCTGCTCTTTCACAACAAGCTATATTGTTTCATACTTATTTGTGGTATTCTGGCTGTTACATGATTCAAGTATTACAACAACATCATTGATAGCATTTGTGACTAGAAAGATATTGTGGTCATCAGGGAGTTTTTCAGTATTGCCTTGCCTTTTAACATAGCTAACTCTACCAACTTCTATTTAAAGTTGTAAATAGAGTTGATTTCTGAGACATTGACACCAGTATATGGTTTGACAATCTGCAATAGATAAGAATGAACTATTTTCAAGGTCCTAAATCTAGATATTGTGCAGCCCAATCAATAACTTAATTGGCATCCATACTACCATCTTCATCTTCTAATTGAGCTTGTTTTTCTTTTCCTTTGAATCTGCTTAAAAATATAAGGTATAAATCTAAAGGAGCAAGTAAGCAACTTACTGTTTATTAAAAGCCTCCTGAAAAGCCATGAAGGCAATGCCATTTCCAAAATCTGGCTATTGACTAGCTGTTTTTTATACTCTTCATATGCTGCAACCCAATTGGCCTTTGCTTCCTTTGCTTCTTCTTTTGAAATAACAGGCTCAATAAAGAATAGAAAGGCCTCATAAATAGTTGAAAACCCTTCAAGCTGAAGTTTAGGATAAATATCTTCAATATATTTGTTGTAGAACTGTTAAAACCAAAGAGTATTGCCAAATGAAATAGAGTCAATGAAAGAAGAGAAGATAAGATGAAGAATGTAAAAAAGTCTAATTTTAGCATGAGAAAGATGCCAAAATAGTGGAGGATTGAAGAATAAAGTATGAGTGAGTTCTTTAAAGCTGGATCTTATCAAAGACTGATAAAAGCTAGATAACAAGACGTGCAGAAGTCTGACAATCAACAATAGGGTGCAGAATAAAGTTGTAATCAAGCTCTTTATCAAAATAGAGCTGATCTGTTTGAAAATTTTCCGAGGTGAAAGCTGAGCCAATGCCATATGCTGATGTATGCCAAGTACATGTTGGCTTTCTTCCTGTCTGAACAAACTATTTAATATTCAAGTTGAAGAAAGAAAAATTATCACTTCCTTTGAAAATATATTTATAGGAAACTCTACTATAGAGAATCTCTGAGTTAAACTGAATTCAAATGGAAGTTTTTCAAGCAAGAATATGAACATTAGACTTAGCTAGAGCAAAAAAATTTCTTTTCTCCAACTTGTGAGAAAGATGATTCTTGACTGGCTTAGTCTTTTTGCAATTAGATTCTAGCTTGACTTTTTTGCAAACAAATTCACAAATGAGCTCAGCAGAAGTAACAATCTTGTCCTCTAAATAATTTAATAAGCAGCTATATATATCAAAGTAAAATGAGATGTACTTTGTGCTGCACTCTTATCAGCTATATAATACATGAGTGACTATATATATTGTAGCAATATAGAACATGCATTCTTGCACACAATGTGCATCATCATTAACAAGGATATTTGCTGCCTGAAGATCACCATGTAGTAACTCATTAGCATGCAGATACTCCATCTCCTGTGCAATCTCTGATATATATCTGAACAGATGCCTCTCCCTCTCCATCATATCCTCCTCTTTCTCCTGCTCATTCCTGCTCTGCTTGACTTCCAATCTTTGGCCCTCTTTTTCTACTGCTTTTGTTCTTGTTCCAGTTTCTATTTTAATTGTATTTGAAAAAAAGAAGGGAGAATATTGTGTTCAGAGCTGTTGAACTGAAAATTCAAGTGTGTTGGGGTACTAAGAGCAAGACATGTATCTAAAATGTTAATGAGGACCTTAAGGTCTTGCTTGAATTATTTCACAATTGCAAATGCCTTGGATTAGCAGCATGCATAAAAATATGGGGTGCAGGTGATGATAAGAGGAGACTAAGTTGATGCAAGAACTTTTGAGATTCAACAACATCATGCAGGGCTTGATTACGGCAAACCTGAATGTATATGTTATATACAAGCAAATGAGAGATTATATTGTACACATATCTCAATCATAATATCAAATTATTATTTTGCATACTCTCAAGCTTACAATGTTGCAAATGAACAAAAATAGAGAAAAAACTTGGTTTTTCATACTAGCACTGACATACTAGAGAAGCCAGTAGGGTGTTAAAGCTGACACACTTGAAATAGTAGATAAAAAGAGCAATAAGAAAAAAAAAACATAAACTGCAATGTCAGAGCTGGCAATCCCATTAAAGGGCAGAGACAGTTGTACATACTATCAGAGCTGACAGAGCATAGTGTGTATAGTTGTGAGAAATGAAGGAGAAATAAAATTAATTTCATGTTGCATGTGTGACTTTCTTTGGCAAGGCATTGCTCTCTTAATATTGCTCAAAAAATTGCAATTACTTTACAACTGAACAAAAGCTCAAAGACTTCAATAAGTTTTCTTTCAAGGTTAACTAAAAAAGCTTTGAATTGATAGTTACTTGGTATGTATAGTCAGTTGAGTTGAAAGCACATAAAAACCTCTATTGAGAGAAGTACTATCTCTACACTAGCTGTGACAACAATGTTTGAAGGAAGGGCTTAAAACAAATGAACCAGAGGGTGAAACAAGTGGGCCAAGAAGTGAAACAAGCAGATCAGTGAGTAAGAATTGTACAGCTAACAGGAAGTTTGTCAATTATATAGCTAACAAGAAGTTTGTTAATTGTTCAGCCAATAACTAATAAGTTTACTCACTAAGACTTGGATTTTAAATTTTCTGCACAGTATATCTGGCACTGTTCCAGCCAAATGTTTTTTGATCATTGAGTTTATCTATGGAACTGGATGGAGGAATGTAAAGGCTGCTAGCAATGATAGCTGACATGCATTTGAGGGTAATGAAATTACTATCCTCTTTCTGATGTTCAGCTTTCTAAGCACGCTTCTTGTAAGCAAGCAAGGTACTAATCTGCTGCTACAAGAGAGAGTAGTCAAAAGCAAACATTGCCTCTTCCCCTTCTAAGCAATCTTTTGTTGATATCAAAGAGCTCATAATTAGTAAAAAAACCATCCAACAAGTTATATTGCTTTATTACAGTCTTTTTAAACATGATCATGCTAGAGTGAGAGAATAGCATGTAGAGTAGAGCTGCTGGAATATACTCACTCAGACAGAGACTCAGCAACTTCAAAATAATCACAGAAATATAGCAGATCCAGAAGTCCATTAAATAACAACACATTTGGTGTATGTATCATGTCTTATTCTGTTGTATGTTAGTTATTGTTCAAAAGTAGAAATGATGGAAATATACCTAAACAACTGTTAGGTGAGGTCAAGTTACAATAGAAGAGTACAAGGAGACATGTTAACATCATACGAGATGCTATTTTATGGTTTGCATTTGTGAGGTAAGAACTTTCAACAAATAAGTGATAGATGCCATAGATTGTGTCACAAATAGTAGATGAACAATATAAATGCCTGCCATGACATGTGGTAAATTTAGGAGTGATTACACTGTGGGATGTCTTAGGTCACATAACTCTGTGCAGAAAATGTTGGCAGATGAAGAAAATAAAAATAAACAGATAAAAAGCAGCATACAGGGTCATTCTAGGCTTGAGAACTACTAATTCAAGATATCAAAGTTTATCATTGACATTTTTAGAATCATAGGAGCTATCAACAAAAAGATTGGTTCTAGTAAAAGCTTTTGGTGGATCTTGAGAATTAGAAGTGGCAAGAAACTAGAGCTTGACACCTGTATCTACTCAAGAAAATGTGCTAAAGCCATTTGTATCTACATGGTAAGGGTGCAGAGTACCACCAATGGATGCAAGACCCCATTTAATGTCAGTCAAAGGATGATTTTCAACTCTTTTGCAACCCCCTTTGTCCAAAACTTTGTCCAATGCATAGGAGCAACTTTGAAAAGGTTGTGATAGAAAAAAATCATGAGCAAAGAGATTATTCAAAGCATTGATTGTCTGGCAATCTGGAAAAATGAGAAGCATCCAGCAGATCCTTAGGCTTTGCTACTCTCTTTTAATAGTTAGCATCAAATTTGCTAGGAGGCAGAGCAACAGATTTATTTATAAAGGTATGTATATAAGTATAAGATGTTGGATGGTCCTGATCTTACTATGAATATGGAGCAATCTTTCTAGGGAGCCTAAAAGGCACAATCTAGTCTCATCAAATGAGTACTCCTGACAAAGCTCATCTGTAATAAGAAGGTGGTAATAGCAAAAGATTTTAACAAGAAGCTGAGAATTTGATGCCTTATAGGTGGAATATGACATAACATGGATGGAAGAGGTGGTAGGATCTGGAGACATATAGCAAAAGTGGCCATTGATGTACTTAGCTTCAATAGCTGCTAGAAAATGGTTCACAAAATGTCTACTCCAATCTTATGTTTTGAACCAAGTAATGAACTTGAATCTGATCTCAAAGCCTTCCTCTTTTAAATGAAGCAGCAATAATTTGCTGTCTGAGTCCCCCTTGGAATGACTAAAAGAGTCTAACAAAAATCTCCTTCAAAGACCATAGTAATTCCACCAAAGGGTATGTCTTTATCTAGGATAAACTTAAAGGTATGTCTTTATCTGGGATAAACCTGAAAGCACAATCCACAGAATCTATGGTATTTTTATGTTGCATTGGAACTTCATTTCAAATGATGACTTTGGTATGAAGTATATAAGTCGGGATAATTGTGTACTTTCCTTGATGTTGGCAATAGAGGTATCTGCAGGTATAGAAATCTTGAACCTAAAATGAGCAGTTCTACCACTCTTCAGCAACAAAGCAACAATCTTAGATGATGCCTCACATAATGCAACCTCTCTATTGGAACAAATAGCAGAGGCCAGAGTATTGCAAACAAAGGTTTTGCCACAACCACCTGCACTGTAAATGAATATCATCTTGTCTAAGTTGTTGTCCACTGAGTCCATGACAGCATTCAAAGTGTCCAGTTGTTCAGCATTGAACTTGGCCTTATTTTCCTCCACCCTTCTTTTCAACTCCTCAGCATCATAACCTGTTTCTTCATACAAAAATCTGTTGCTTGAAATTGATTCATTGGTATTCAAGTCAACTATTTATACAAATTAATTATCTAGGATCATATTCCAAACTTGTTGAGGTTCTAGCATATTAGAAAAGTCATAAAGAGTTTTGCCAGAATGCATCAAAGTTTTGTTGATAAGATAAAGACTATAATCATAGATTTCATTGTTTGCAAAGTTTCTTTCTTTGTACTGCTGTATATGCTATAGTCTGTGTCAAAGATCATCACAGATGAATTGCTTAAAATCATTTTATAGAGCCTCAAGAGTTATAGGAGCACAATAGAGCAAAAGAGTGCAAAAAAGCAATCTGAGAGCTGATCTTGGCTGTATTGGAGCAGCTTCATTGAGACTGAGACATTGCCTCCATTCTGCATCATCCTTTAATAGTTCAAGTGCTTTGCATGCCTCTTTGTAAGTGAGATAACTGTGTCCATTGACTGTCCTCAGATCAACTCATGATGTTGCATTGGTCACAACTGTTAAAAGCATCCTAAGATAAAACCCTTTCTCTCTGCTTGGGTGAAGCAAAGTACATTGTTTCAATGGCTGTGCCTCTATCCCTCTCTTTTCAAGTTTTGTTTTGATTTTTTTGATAGACAAACTTTGTTGAGAAATTTTGGCAAGTGGTGTTGTTATTAGAAAACTTGGCATTAGCTTCAAACTAAGCAGTGGTGTAGTTTTGTCCACATTAGGCCAAGCAGCCACTAATTCTGAAGGTTCATAGTTTTGAAAATAGACCTCATGTTGGCCTTCCAAATGCACAGGCAAGCAATAGACTGGAGAAAATTCTATGTGCATGTTGAATTCAAAGATGTGCCAGCATGCTTCAGGTGCAGAGATGTATCCTAGCATCCAAAGTGTTCCTTGATTTCATCTCTTTCATTTCTAAAAATCTTCAAAGTAGTCCTGTCATGGCTTTTGTTGATGTACTTATGGATAAACTTGATAGCTTTCACTAAGGCACAAACCTTCACATTGATATAGCACCAATATTTGGCTGAGAGATAAAGATTGTATGAAACAACATTACAGTTGTCATAACAATGACCATGTTTTTCAAAGAAGTGTCCCTTATCATGTTTGCCATATTTAGTATAGCCATCATCACTATACAGAGTGGTCTCTTGAAATTCCTTAGAATATTGCTTGGAACATTTGCCATCTACCATGCATTTTGCATTAGAATGAGCATTTCCACATGGGCCATGAACCATATTGGTAGTAACCACCTAATATAAATGAATTAGATGACTGAAATAAGGTAAAGCAAAAACAATACCTAGTATAATTCAGGCTGAGTGATTGGATCTAGAATTTG